>VWZS01007184.1:240119-296842 GCA_013397075.1 Rhabdornis inornatus
TTTTTTTTTTTGCCTGCCAGCTTTACAAATACTGCCAAATTCTTACAGTGTTGCCACCCCTAAAGGGCATTTCAAAAATAGATGCTGGATCTGCTCTCAACTGGTGTGGAGCTTTGAAAAGGCTGAGCCCTGAGTGCAAGTGTGATGACAATGAAGAGGTGATGGGGGACAAGAAGGAGGAATTCAGATGCAGAAGCAGAGAGTAAAATAGGTGCTGAAGCCGCAGCAAGACGTCGTGGAAGGAAGCCAGGCATAAATGCAGATGGTATGAGATGGTCCCTGAGTACCACACACGATGCAGAAATGGGCTAAGTGTTGCAAAGATCTGGGGTAAAACTGAGCAGTTGGGTGAGTAAGTGGAATTCCTCAGCTTCACTTCTGAGTGTCTAAACAATTGGTCATTGTTGACAAGATCTCCAGGATGCTTTGATGTGAGGAAGCAGAAAGTTGCAAAATACTGTCATTAGTAAGAGACTAATCAGCTGTATTGAGGGGGAAGACTGCCAAATACTTCCAAGTGTTTGTTTGAGGAAATGAAAATTAAGAGAGGCACAGCTTCTGTCCTGGGCTAGAATTGCTGCTGCCTTTGGTGCTATCAAAATACTCTCTGAGAGCAAACCCTGCCTAATGGTGCTTGTCAAACACAAACATTGTTATCAGGATGGTGGAGCTTTGTGTTTGTCTTGCCCCAAAAGCTTGCAGTAATATTGGGCTGCGGGCAGGGCTGGGGTAAAAATGGCAAAGCTCATGATTCATGAATTACTCATGCACGTAAACGCTGCTGTGAGCAATTTACCGTGCTGAAATAATGTTGAAGATTAATCTGGAAGTATCAAATCTGTCTCTTTTCTCCTGAGCTGCTCACAGTGCACCCACCCCAAGTTTTGTGTTGTCTGGCTGGTGACTCGAAACCTGAATCATTTTTGTCTGCAGGCAGGGTAGGAATGTGCTCATCCTCTGCTCATCCTGGTGAGCCTCCAAGCCTTGCCCTCCTGAGGTCAGGCTTCACAGTCTCAGCACTGCACCGTGTTTCTCTTAGATAAAATTTCAATTTTATATTGAGTGACAGATGCATATTTCACCCTGACAGAACCCCAGCTGCTGTTGCTGACAGCTAAAGGAGACAATCCCTGAGCTGCCTAAAAAATTCCTTTAGGAGAGTAAGTTGGTTACTGCTGAGTTCCTATTTCCTCATGGCTTTTTAAAAATAAAGTGAGAGTAATCAGCTCTTAGGACACTCTTTAGGTCATTAACTGATGTAATTGTAGTCTTGATGTTTATTATTAAGTGACCATGGTTTCTGAAATCTGATTTTAATGGCTTGCAACAGCCAGGAGAGGCTAAGGAGGGTAGATTTTATCAGGCCAAGGACTCACCTGTATAAAGAAGCTGCCATGCAGGGGTAATTTCTTCCAAAAAATTGCTCTGGAATATGTTAGAAGGAATTGCACTAAATTATTCTGGAGTGCTGCCCTGGCCAGATTCTCCATCTTGACATTCCCTAAGAAAAGGAACTGGGAGTGACAGAGGATATAAATTTACTATCCTCTTTGTTTGGCAAGCATACAGATCATGGGATGTATAAATAGAAGAATTGAAGGCAAGTAAAGAGAGGTCATTATGGGATGTACAAAGAGCTTACTCAGAGCACATCTGGGGAACTGGGCATGATTCAAAGGCCAGATTACAGGAAGGACAGTGAACAATAAGGAATGGATTAGAAGAGGGTATTGTGGAGGGTATGAGGGCTCGAGCTGGTGCCTGCAGTTGCTGCAGCCCCACTGCCCACACCAAATGAAGCTGGTTTTACTGTAAAAGCACCTAAATTGGAGACTTCTAAAGAATTCCTAGGGAATGGAGACAGAACCCTCTACTTCCTAAGCTTTCTAATCCCCACAGCAATGCCACTGAAGGGCTCTTACCACTGCTTACCTGTCATACCTCCCTCCCGCTTTCAAAAACAAAGCTTATTTTTTTTTAGCTTGCTTATATATATATGTTGTTTCTTTATAGTTTCTTATGGTAATTCCGCTCTGTTTGTCAGAATAACTGTCTAATATTGTATCCACATCCGAATCTCTACAGGGTTAAAATAATTTTGCTTTCCTTGACCCTCTCGCAGTTGAGTAAAACTTCTCTTCTGTTGTCATAAGCTCCACTGAGGTGCAATTAAATATTGTCACGATATCTGTCCTTCCATCTCAGAAGTAGCTGCGTCTTGGGGAGCTTTATTGAAGGTAAAAAGGGCTTTGTAAATGAAAAAAGGACTGTTGGTATGGGGCAAAAAATGTACTATAGGCACATATGGGAAATGGGGACACTACTAAATGTTGAGCAGCATGAAGGAGTAAGTTGAGGATGAGAAATGAAGCAAGAACACTGCTGCTGTCACACCACCCTTACCAGGAATGAAGCAATATCCTCATTTTCCAGATAAGCAGACTGAGACACCAAGATTAATCAAACTGGTTGGGGTTTACACAAGTTGGGAATTCTAAGCCTTCAGCTTCTTGGACCACAGTCATTTTTTGCACAGGATTGTGGTTTTGTATTTCTTTTACACTGTTCATAATCTATTTATACCACTCCTCATAAATCTTTGTTTTTATTGATATTTCTAACCCAGTATAGGATTTTTTCTTTAGTGTGCTGTACTGGATCCTGAAAATAAGAGTCATGGAAACACAGATTTATTGATAATTGGTGGATTTTTTAATACTGATATTATAGTGTAGTGCAGGTCTTTGCCTGCCCTTGGGCCCTGCATAGAAGAGCCAGTGCCTGGAAAATCACATGTACAGAATTCCAAAAGGATCAGCTGAGTTTTAGGGATGTACTTATTGACATATGAGCACATATATTCCTCTTCAGAAGTAGTTGTAGGAAGTAATAATAGTAGGAAGCATTTACAGTTTATATTTACAGATTGTATCCCCAAAGGCCTTTTATTAGGACATATAAAACAGGAAACATAGTTCTGCAAACCTAGGCTTAAAGCCACGTAGTTATTCCGTTCATTTCCAATCTCTGGGTCAGCATTGTGGGGGCAATGGCTGCGTGCTGCCCAGTTTCATACTGGGAATTTGAACAGGGAGCAATAGCTGTGTGCTGCCCAGTTTCATACTGGGAATTTGAACTGGGAATTTGAACAGGGAGCAATGGCTGTGTGCTGCCCAGTTTCATACAGGGAATTTGAACTGGGAATTTTGAACAGGGAGCAATGGCTGTGTGCTGCCCAGTTTCATACTGGGAATTTTGAACAGGGAATTTGAACAGGTGGCAATGGCTGTGTGCTGGCCAGTTTCATACAGGGAATTTGAACTGGGAATTTGAACAGGGAGCAATGGGCTGTGTGCTGCCCAGTTCCATACAGGGAATTTGAACAGGGAGGTTTGGGCTTTGCAGAGTGCTGGTTTTGGTGCAGGAGTTTTGTGGTTGCTTCTCTTCCTTTTGTCCACGTTTCTCCATCTCAGAAATGGGAATGAGGACAGTCATTGTGCTGTGCTTTTTGGCAGCCATGACAATGCAAGCCCAAGATATGTTCCCTTGTGCTTATGTTCAATTAGGTGCTTGGGGCCAGGCCAGGTTAGTGGTTGTCCAGAAGACCACAGGGATATGGAAGTGGGATTAATGACTCAGTAAATTCTGCTCAGTATTAAACCAAGGCCTCTCTCCTACATTTATAGTCATTTGCAAGCCAGTGTATCACAGCTGGATTCAAATGGAATACAGATACTTCCTATCTTTGTCCAATTCCACCATTTTTATAGCAAAGGGGAGGCAAAATGTGTGGGATGAAGACAGGCACAGGGAGTTTCCTAGGACTAGGGAGGCATTTGTAGTGATGGTCCATAGGCTCCTGCTCTTTCCCTGGCAGTGTTGCTGTGAGCTCCATGGCTTTCCCTGATTTTTAGACTTCCAGTTGCTGCAGTGACCTGCACCCCAGGAGAAAGGGGTGGTGCATTTTGAGAGTGCTTTATAACTCTCTCCTGGGGGTATCTTGGTACTTCAGCAATGCCTGTTGACACTGAGCTGCAGGAAGACTGTGAGTGTGAATGTAGTGCATCTCTGATGACATTCCTGAAATCCAGGAAAACTGTATTTTGTTAATTTCGAGAGGATATTGTCTCTTTGAGCAGGAGACCAGGACTGAGGGCTGTGTTACTCTGAGGTGTCCAGAAGTGTCCCCTTAGGACATCAGCTCTTTGGTGGAGAGATCTAGCGTAGCACTTGCAGAAAATTTAAAAATCTTCCCCACTTGAAGCTCCTCCCTCCTCTGCTTCTCCTCCTGTTTCCAATTACAGAATTACTGTTTAATGTGGATGCAGATACAAGAAACTGTGTTTGATTTTTTCCTACTGCTGACAAACTGAGAGAGATGCCTGCCTGCTTTCTAGCAGAAGCCACACTCTTTTCCTACATGTGAGCAATTAGGTGCATTATTCCTTGATCACAAGCCTCTCTCACCATCTACAGCATGGCTGCAGTTGATTATAGAGCCTGATGTGTTTAAATTTTGAGGGAGCTCAATCAGGAACACTTTGGTTGCTGTTTTTCAGAGGGGTTTGTTTATGTTCTATCAAAATGATCCCATCTCATTTCATAAAATAGAGAGGGGTTGAGCTTTCTCAGCCAGCGGTAGGTCAGCAAGGAGGAAACAGAGCTCCAGGAATTGGCATTAATTCCTGCTGGTGCTCCACTCTCAGAACTGATTGGCAAGAGGGAACTGCAGGGCATTGTGTTGTGTGGGAGAACGGGGAATGGGAAACAAGGAGAGCCTTGAATGCTCCTGGCCATGAAGAATTGCAGGACTTTGTGCAAGGTGACAGCCATCCCCATGTCATGGCCATGTTCCAACATGGGAACTGCACTTGCAGCTGAGGTTTTCCCCTCAACTCCATTGGAATTGGTGGGATTTGGCAGCTCCAGCATAGTCAGGTCATCACCATCTGCCTTCAAAACTTTGGCCTTCCAGAATTTCAGCTCAGAGGGATCAGCCATTGTTCCCACCCCCCAGAATGTTTCTTGCAGAATTTATCCCAAGCCAAACATTGCAAAAGCACATGGGTGTAGGGATTCTTGCTTGGTTTCCTAATGCATTTTTCACTCACAGCACTCCTGGTTTCACACATGGGGCTTTTAGCAGCAATTTATAATGTATAGAGATGATTTTGAATTTTCCAAGGGCTTTCTGGTTGCTTTGGCCAGATAGGTGCTTTTGTTCCTACTGTTCTGATTTGTTTTATGGAAGTGTTTAGGTATAAATAGCATATTGTATTGTCCCATACACTTCACTAGGTTTATTTTTTTAAAAAGCAGTTTTTCTGTGTCAGTAATTTATGGTGTATATCCCTCTCATAATTATATTCCTGATTCTTTGCCTAATCTGTCATGAGCAGAGCCAGTGCATTTCTGAAATAAGGGAATCAGTACCCTGGGCAATTTCCATGAGGAATCCCAGACAGCAGAATTCAAGTGCTTTCCAGCCAAGACTCCTTGGCCCTTTGCCACTTGTGAGTGGCCCCATCTTAACCTGCAGACATCATATAAGTGTTTGAAAGCCATCAAATGGCTGATGAGTTAATCTCTAGTAAGTTGTCTGCCAACATCAAGGGTCCAGACTGGAGAAAGCCCAGAGAAAACCATTACAACAAGGTAAAAATGATGGCAAGTCCCTTTGCATGACCGTGGTGTTAGGTGTAAAGGGGCCATGAGTAGTTGGAAAATCATACATTCCAATGTCAGAGCAAAATTCAGGGAAAGGTCTGCATTTGCCTGTATCTTGAGATCAAAAGGGCAGAACTTGATCCCAGCCTCTGAATTATGAGGACATTCAGAGATGGACCTGGGGTTCCTTACAGGAATTGTCCTGCTTGGGGAACCATAGAATCAGGCAGTGATTTGGCTTGGAAGGGACTTTAAGAGATAATTCAGTTCCAACCCTCCTGCCATGGGCAGGGACACTCTGCCCTAGCCCAGGTTGCTCCAAATCCTGTCAAATATGGCCTTGAACACTCCCAGGGATGGGGCAGCCACACTTCTTTGGGAAACTGTGCCAGGGCCTTCCACCCTTGTAGTAAAAAATTCCTTCCCAATATCCCATCTGAACCCACCCTCCTCCAGTTTAAGGCCATTCCCCTTTATGCCATCACTCTGTGCACTTGTCTAAAGCCCCTTGTCTTGGAGCCCCTGGGTTCTCCCTGGACCCTTCTCTCCTCCAGGTTGAACATTCCCAGCTCTCCCAGCCTGTGTCCAGAGCAGAGGTGTTCCCAGCACGTGCTGGAAACCGCACAAGAGCTTTGCCCAGCGCTGCTCGTGGGAGCCATCACGTTACAGCCAAAGCTCTCTGCAGAGCTGCTGTACCTCTTAAAGCACAAAGATGTCCAGGAGTGTGAACAGACTTTTCCCTGGATCTTGCTCAGACTGGAAACATTTTCAGTTGCTATTAAAAAGCATCAGATTACGGACAACAATTTCAAACTCTTTAGGCAAGCAGAATAATTTGAGTTTAAGGAACTGCTTAACTGGAACTCACCCAGTCGTGACTGCCTTTTAAGAGCATTGGCAGCAAGTGCTTGTGAACAGGTTTCATATTTAACTGAGGCAGAATAAATATGGCTTTATTTCCAGCTGCTGTTTCAAAGGCTATGGAAAGATCAGGAACGAATTGTTAGCCAGCCATGCTTAAACTGAGAATCATGTCATTCCAGAGGTGACTTCTGAGCTCCTGATGCTCCTGAGGTTTGAGCTAAGCCACACTTGAATTCACAGTCTCTCCTGAACTCCATCAGGGCTTGGATCCTGTACTTAAAATCTTAATTTAAAAAAACTGCCCAAGTGGTTCATTCCTGCACAGTAATTATGTGCTGTTTCACATTGTTTTGTGGGAAAAACACACTTTGGAAAGTCAGGAAATAAAGGTAAATATCAAACAGAGAGTGTTTTAATGTGGAGTTACATGTTTCAGTTGTAGTTTTGCTTATCTTGCCAGTCATGATTAAAACCAGTGTTGCCACTAATACAGAAATGCAGGAATGTGAATCCCAGACAGAAACTGCCCCTTGGTTTATACCATTGTAACACCTTTTTACTGAAAATTCCGTTATTTGGGAAGCAGGAGAGCAAGAACCATAGTGTGGGATACAAATAATCAGGACAGGCAGTTGCCTGTTACCAAAAAAAGGGTTTTCTAAATTGATATTAAAGATTAAGTGCTGTTCCTACTTACAACGTCACTGGGCAAAGCTTGACTGCAGATGTCTTTGTGCCTGAATTTCTGATCTCAGGAGCAACAATGATGCTTTTTCAACTCCATGGAGTTACTGGAAGCAGATCAGGGAGGAAATCCTGCTTAGGGTCTTGCAAGATAGAATAGTTGACCTGTTAAAATAGGTGCATTTCTGTTTTGCTTCCCACTGTCTCAAAATTAGTATTGGGAGGTGTGTCCTCATTCCCAGGCCTGCTTGTACCTATGGAGACCTGCCAGACATCAGGAGCCTTTGAATCCTTATGTCGTTCATCCCCCTCTCTGATCCCAGGGAAAATCCCCAGTGGCATCACTGGCCTTTGGTACGTGGCCAAAGTCTTGGTGAATTCTTTATTCCTCTCTGGTGTGCAAAGGATGCTCCTCAGCTGTGCCAAGGCAGGTGACATAAATCTTGTCCACAGCTATCTTGGATGAGTCATTTTTCCAAAGGTAAATAAACCCTCCCTGTTTCCTCGCACCACCTGACAAACTGTGAATTGGAAAACTGAGAAAATGTTGTTGCCTTTTGCGAGCCAAAGCATTCTGCAAATCTTTATTTTTAATTCCTTGTTAGAAAACAGAACCAACTGAAAGTGGCTGGCAGAGGAAATGTGCCCCATTTCTTTCCCTGTGCTGGGCTCAGCAGTGGAGCTGCCAGTTTCTGTTTTCGCCTCTGTAGAATTATATGCCTCTATTTGAAAGTTTTGACAAATCAGGCTGTTTTCATTCTCCCTCTGCCATAAATTCAATCCATATGTCTCTAAAACATCCTTTCATAGCTTTGGCATGGAAAAGGAAGTGGCTTAGGCTCTGTATAGTGTATTTAAAGCAAAGCTCTCCTAGTTTGCATGCATGGCTTCTGGTAGCTCTTAAAGCCTCAACTTCCTAATTATTCAGGTTAAGAGGGCATTGGCAGAGCATTCTCCATTAACTAACAGTGATGTACAGTGAAGAAACACAACAGGATAAATCATTCCCTTATTCTCATCATGTCCAGGAAGTTTTTGATGCAGCCCTTGGCTTTGCCACAAAGCAGGATGCAAAGAGGATGTGAAAAGGGTAGGAGAGATCAATCCAGCATAAAATCTCAAAAGAAAACATCAAGACAAAGAAACAAAAGGTCTTGCACAATGAGCTGCAGGGTTTTGTTGGGCAACAATACACAGCACCTATGTGACAGGAGGTCACTGCCACAGGAGTAAAGGATCTCCACATCCCAGCCCAGCCTGGGTCAGGAGGTGAGGGCGGAAGGAAACGTGGGTCTGAGCTGAACTGTACTGCTGTGGATTCCAAGTTTAAAATCAGAAGTACAGGATGCAGCAGGCTAAGAGCACAGGCAGTCGTGGCTGCTCTGAGTGGTCATGTCTGGAATCAGGGGAAATTTGGGCCAGGAGGTGCTGCTGGAGTTGTGGGATGGATCTGTAATTAGAAATGGGGCAGTAGTGAGGGCACAGGTGACTGCGGGTGGCTTTTTGGAGTCCACCTGTCCTGTGGATGCAGTGGCACCAGATCTACCCGCAGGTGCCAGTGGTCAGGGCAGTTCACTCTCCCAGCCCAGCCTCTGTCACACACCCTGCTCCCTGCCTCACATCCTCTCCTGAGGTCACATTCCCCCTTTTCTCTGTGCCACAGGGAGCAATCAGTTCTGTGCGTTTGTACTGATGGAGAGGAGATGTGTGTGGTAAACGCGTGTGTGCACTGTAATTACCTCCCTAATCTCTGTGTCTCACCCAGGGGTCATTTACAGAGATGAAAATCAGGCAACCTCAGAGCTCCTGGGCGTCGGTGCATCCAGAGGTGTGCACAAGCAGAAACCACAGTCTGAGCACCTGAAACTGCATGGCAGGTTCAAAGGGCTGGCACAGCCCCTGGTTTTGTTTGCAGGGCTGCAGGGATGAGGTGGACTCCAGGCTATATTCCACATCTCTCCAGATCAGGCCCTTCTATCTGGGGATCTGCATACAGCTGTTCAGCAGCGAGCTGTGTGTGCGTGGCCCAGTTGTTGTATAAACAAGAGTAGAGACTTAACCAAAGCTTTTCATGTAGTTTTATCTTGACTGCAATTTGTTTCCAGCTCTTAAAGGCTGTAGGAACATCCAGCCTTACCCCCTGGAGCCAGTTTCAGCCATTCCAGCAGTGTTCACTGCGCTGATTTCCTTTGAACTGTTCCGAAATTCCCAGAGAAAGGTGCGAGTTCTGTATCCCTCCTGGAGGGATCTGCTTTTCCACACGTGTAGGCTGCTTTGTAAGAGGTGTGCTGTGTGCTCTGCCCCAGGTGTGCTGTCCCTCCCTGCCTACTTCAGCCCCTACCACGACGGCTCGGTGTGCAGCGACGGACGGGCTGATGCCTACGCGCAGCTGGAACTGCGGACCCTGGAGCAGTCCCTGCTGGCCACGTGCGTCGGGAGCATCTCGGAGCTGAGTGAGTTTGGGATGTAACCCACCCTGGGGTTCTTCCAGCAGAGCAGGAGAGCCCATCCCTGCTCCTGCAGCAGGAGTGCTGCCACTGCTGGCAGCGTGAGCAGCGTTTCATGTTGGGTGAGATTTAATTGTCTGCTGGTGCTGTTTATGAAAATCAGCTGGTTTCATTAGCCTGCTTTATGTCTAATTCACCTGGAGAGGTGTAAGAGGTGCCTCTTTTTTTTTTTTTTTCTTTTTTTTTGGTGGAGATGCTGCTGCCAACTAAAGTTGCATGCTTTTTCCTAGATGCCTCTGGAGGCTCTCCTGTGCATTTGTGGAGCACAGCAAACCTCCCTCGAACAGCGAAGAGGGTTCTCTTTGTTACTGTTCCTGCAGTGGAAATGTCTGGGGTATTCTAGGAAAAGCTTTTTGGTTACTTAAAAAACAAAAAGTGAAGGAAAAAGAAAATCTGAGAGCACTCTGGTAACAAAAACTTGTTCACCCCCTTTTTTTTATTAAGCTGACCAAATGAAATATTCCATTCCTAGAGTACTCACAAAGCCCCTTTAAAGTAAACAAAAATGATTTGTGTTTTCCTGGTCTACTTTTCCCCTTGAACCGTTTCTGCTGGCATCACTTTCTTAGCCTGCACCATCTGAATGCTAATGAATGCCAGGGCCAGTAAGGAGTTTGTGTGTTTCACCATTTATTTTGCAACCTGCCTTAGTTCGAGGTTTTCAAATTCCTTCAACACACCTCTATTTATCCTGGAACACAAGAGAACATTTGTAGCAAGGGCCTGAGATTGAATACAGCTTCCTCTCTCCCTCTTCCCCCATCCCTGCCTGGCCAACTTGGTCAGTACATCCACTGAATGACTCTCCTGATACAGTTGCCTTTTTTTTAAAAAAAAAAACGTTGCTGCCCATTGCCAGAAAAATAGAGTGAGTGTGCAAAGGAGAAGGAACATTGCTCTGAGCTGAAAATTTGAATTCCAGATGCATTTCTGCTATAAACTGTGCAGACTTCTGTGTTAGCACCAGCACTGGAGGATCCGTGATGCTCTCGTAAAACGTGCGGATCCTGGAGCTACTGAAGTGGAAAGGCAGAGTTGTTAGGAGGATTTTTTTATTATTCTGAAGTGGGTCCTTAAAGCTGAATGTGCTGTACAACAAAGGAGTGGCACAGCTTTAGACTGCAGGCTGAGATTTTTAATACCCCGTTGGTCTGAACCACTAAAAATGTCATGTTTAGACATACAGTAGCCTTGTGGAGCTTTCTCCTGTGTAACAGTAGAACCCCAGGGGTTCAGGCTGGCAAATGTAGTGTATTGCTTTTAGATATAAATGAACAAATAATAACTTCCCAAGAATTTCGGAGGGAGGTGTTGCTAATGCAAATGTGGCACTGCTAAACTCAGGGAGCTTTCCCAGGAGCCAGCTTTGTGATGGGGCGACTATTTCGGTTCCATCCTTTCCCAGTATTGTAACTTCTGGACACAATAGAGCAATGTTTCCTGTGAGAGTTTGAGGGGACTGTAAAGCATAAAGCAGCAGAGATTCTCCCAGGGAAAAAACAGATCCTAGCTAAGTATAGTAATAATTCAGCTCACTGGTTGGTAGTCACACTACTCAAAGATGAAGCTTTTAAAGCTTTTTGGAGTTTGTAATGCACCACAACACAAGGAGATTAAACAGAGTTGTGCCTAAAGCGAGCTCATTGCAAAAAGACCAGCCTTGGGGTTATTGCTCTGGGAACTTTTTAAAAATCTGCAGTCCTAAAATTCTGAGTGCAACTGTGTGATTCAGGTCACTTTCATCCAGGCCTCCTCAGGTCCACCATGCTCTGACACAGAGGCAGCTTGGCTTTAGTTCAGAAACCAAGAGGAATGAGAAGCCCAGAGACCTCCTGGACTGAGCTTCTTATAATGCTGAGGGACAAATTTCTGGCACAGCTTGAGACAGCCAGCGTGACAAAGATTGGCTTTTTAATAAGAGAGTCAGGTCTTGCCGTTCTGGAGAAACCTGCAGCTAGAGCAAGAATGGGAGCAGCAGAGCCCTCAAAGAAGGGGTTTCTGTCTTGAACATAATGTCACTAATTTCTCTCAAGTGCCTGGGCAGGAGGGTAGGACAGCATGACCCAGTTGGAAGAAATGGGAGCAACCTCCTAAGGAAAATGAGAGTGAAGAATTGGTGCTTCTGACTTTGCCTTGTGAAACTGTCGCTCTCATGTTGGGCAGAGGATGTTTTACAAAGTCGTTAGTAGTTTTTGTAGGCTGGCAAAAAAATCTGGTATTTGTGGGTGGAAAGAGGAGAAAACCAGCAGTAAACCAGCAAACTCGCTGTCAAGAATGTGTGGTAACAGGGATGTTTCACTTTGTGTTTTCCAATAACTTGGTGTTTGAAAGAAAGTTGCAGCCTGAGGGACAGGACACCCTCTGCCTTTGTGGAGGAGGTTCTGTGCACACAGCAGACATTCCTCTGAGCTGTGAGAGCTTTGATTTGTTCCAAAAGCATGATTAAAAGCACTGTGGGTGACTAATAAACAGTTGATTTTGTATTTCCTCTGTGTGTGTGCACAGGTGATTTGGTCTCACGAGCCATGCACCACATGCAGTGCCTGAACACCATCCGGCCTGGCATGAGCCCTGTCCGGCAAACCCGGCAGCAGCAGCCCATCTCCTGGTCCCCTGATGCCCTCCACACCCTCTACTACTTCCTACGCTGTCCCCAGATGGAGTCCATGGAGAATCCCAACCTGGACCCTCCGAGGATGGCGCTGAGCAATGAGCGGTAGGTCGGTGAGCCGGGAGTGGGGACGGAGCAGGCTGCAAGGGCTCCTTCTGTGGGGTTTATTTCCAGGGCAGTGTCTTGGTTTAGGGCAAATATAGGAGAAGCTTTTGAATGGGGTTCTTTTAGGAAACAGATTCAAGTAGTTTCTTTTTTAACTTTTTTCCTGTCGAGAAGTGGAAAAAACCTGTTTATTTACAGGCAAAGCGCTTCCCAGCACAAAAATGAACAATACTAAGCAACAAAACTTCTCGCTGCTCTGAAGAGATGACAAATTCAGAAGAGTTCCTTTTGTGGGTTGCAGCCTGGCTTGTTCAGTCTGCTGTCAGTCTTTCTGGCACTGGGTAATGCTGTGGCCACAGGTGTGAGCTCCTGGTGCTCTTCTGGGTCCCCAGTACAGAGCAGGTTTGAACAATTCCAAGAAAAAGGAAAAAATAACTACAGTCCAGGGAGCTTCTCTGCCTCAGCTAGCCAGAAACTAATTAAGAACAAAGGAGAGCTCTCTGCTGCTGTCCACTGCAGATAACACAGTCTGTGTGAAGGATGTGGGGGAGCAAGTGCAGTCTCTGATAACAAACTCTGCGCTTCTTCTCTCCCCTTTTACTCCTGGAACCAGTTTTAAAGCTGCAGAACCCAGTATTCAACACCAACAGAACAGATGATTGGGGATACAGGCATCATAAAGTCACCCCAAGACAGGCAGTTTTGTGGGATGCTACCTGTGAGGCATCAGTTATTCCTGCAGCCAGGCCAGATTAGGTTGTCAGCCCTGCCAAGTTTGAGAAGCCTTGGAATTGGAGCTGGAAAGTGAGCTGGTTTTTCGTGCAGTCTTTCCGAGCGAGGCACAAGGCTGTGTGCTGCCAGCAGGGCTTGTCTGGAGACCTTGCCAAAAGTACATGTGGTTGCCTAAAGCAGGAAAGGCCTTCCCAAAGAAAATGTTACCTCCTGAATGGTGCCAGTTAACAATTGTCATCGTTCTGGGAAAAAGCAACGCCGTTTGCTGCGGGGAGGGTTCAGGGGATTTATGAACATCAGTACATAATTCAACAGCATTCATTTGGTGCTGTGTGTCTGGGGTAGAAAGACATTTCTTTAGGAAGCCAGGAGCTAACCAGGGAAGGCAGTAGGTCTCCCTGCCTTCTGCCAGCTCCGTGGCTGACTCTCAAAGTAGGGCCATTATTAGAGCAGTCAGAAATTTTCCAGCGGGATGTTTTTTCTCTTGGAAGCCTCCCTGGTTTCCTTCCTGCCCAGCTCCTTGGCAGGCTGCCTGGCAGGCTGGTGGCACAGGAGAGCTGAGGAGCCCTCAGAGCTGAGTTCCTGGACAGGTCAGGCAGCTCCTGCTCCCCAGTTGCATTCTGTAGGGAGACCCAGTCCAATCCAGACTTGTTTCCCCACTTCCAAGTGCACACCCAAGTTTCTGTTCATTTCAGAAGTCTTAAATGGGAAGTTCAATTTTCTGGTTATCCATTGTTTATTCTAGCTTGCCTTTTGGATGCCTTTTTAGCCTGCTGGACATCAGGCTGAGGGAAGGCTCTGTGCTGGCCCTTCCCAAAAGCAGCCTGTGGTTGGGAAGTTTCCTGGTGTATTGATGTGTTGAGGCCATACTCAGAAAATCAAAATGCTTGTTGGGCAGGTGAGCAGGGAAAGGAGAACATCTCTGCAGTTTTGTAAATAACATGGTTTCTTCTTCCCACCTTGAGCTTTACTGTACTTAGCCCCAGCTTCTGAAATCTGTATGAAATCATAGTAACACACAAATAATTAATTACAGAAGTAAAATATGTTGCCTTTCTGTTTGATCCTCCTCTGAAATCTTGTCAAAAAGAGCAGAACTCTGCAAAGAGAGGGAAGTGATGTACAGATATGAGGAATCAGGAGGAATTAAGTTGAATAGGAGTAGAAAGAAACATGGCTGCACACACCTCAGCCTGCTGGTGGCTCAGTTTTTTGGGCTTGATCAAGGTTACCCTTACCTAGTGAAAGGCTGTTTATTTTGCACACTGTGCAAAAAAAAAGTTTTCATGAGGCCAGATTGTGTAAAGTTGTGCCACTGGTTCCCGCAGTGATACAGCTGAGGCTGCTGAACAGCTCATATCAGAAATGTAGATTAGGCTTTCTGTTTTGTGTTCTTTTCAGTGCTCTCAGTGTAATGATGTTACTGCAGCTACTTGCTTTGTACACTGGGGATAATAAATGAGTTAAATCAGGAGAGCAGTTATCTCTCCAATTGCTCCCAAACAATGCTCTTCACATGGTTCACCGGAGTTTTTTTGGAATGCAGGCTGCAGCTCTATTCTGTTTGAAATCCGCACTAGATCCTACAACAGCTGGGGTAAGGGAAATTTCTGCCATTTTTTTCTGACCAGTACTTAGCTGTAAAGGAAATTAAAGAGGATATATTAAAATGGAGCAAAAACTGACATTAAGAAAAAAAATAAAACAACCTGAGCACTTAAAGGACTAGATTTGAAAAATTTATGGGAGCTGGAAATGAAATCAATACTGCCCATCCAACTCTATGTTTGGTGTGCTGCAGGATGTGTTTGTGTCTCGCTGTCCTGAGCTCTGGGCACATGTCTGGCACAGGCAGGGGGATGAATCCTGCTGGCAGCACTTTAGAGAGGAGGTGCTTTGCTCTCTCCTGGCTCAAGAGGAGAGGCAGCCGAGGCTGTGTGCGAGTGAGAGACGAGGGCACTGATTTACCTAGCGTGACTTGGCAAGGCTCTGCAGCCCAGTTCTTCTATTCTTCCCTGAGCTGTGCTAAATCAGCTGCAAACTGGGCACTGCTCTTTTGTGTGTCTGTGCTCACTTTCTGGAATACACGTGTTCCATGCTCTGCAACCCCAGCTTGCTTTCTGCTGCAAAAATCCCGGTCACAAGCAGGGACAATAACGCTGACCTGTTCTGCCTTTGCTCGTGCTTCAGTCCCCACACTCCTGCCTGAATCTGTAAATCTGTTGGTCTGAAATTCAGCAAAGAGAGGGGTGGCTGTTAGAGCTAGAGACTTGATAAGAGCTGGTTTTGGGGAAGATCCACGACACTGATTCCGTAGAAGGCGCTGCAGTCGTTCATCTGCAGACCTGACAACCTGGTGTTTATTTTGGCCTTCTGTGTGTCACACAGCAATGCAGAATGCTGTGAAAATCATAACACTGTAGGGTCTGGAAGGTCTTCACTTCAGCATGAAGGCAAGCCTAGGATTCAGCTCTGAAACCATGCCTAATGGAGGCTGTCATGTGCTCTGAAGGGCTTTTAAGAGCCTGGCTGAGCTTCTGCACTTACCCTGCAGCAAACTGCAGAAGGCATGAAAACAGACACGCTTGCAGGTTTGAGGCACCCCGGTGAACAGAGCCAGTTTCAACCCACACAAGTGGGTTTTTATCCATGCTAAACACCTTGGCAAAAGACCTGAGGTGAGGAAGCTGGAGAGGGCTGCAGCCGTGGGGTGGATGGAGTCATCTCTAGAGCTCTCTGGAGTATGTGGATGGGTTGGGATACCCAATAGGCTGAAACTCTGCTGAGTTTGTGGGTTGGTGATGTTTGCTTCTGGCACCTTCAGATGAAGGTGTTGAAGCAGGAGGAGGAGAGGAGGCAGAATTACAAAGCAGTCAGGTATCTTAGGCAAAACATGAAACATTTGCAAAGTGAATGCAGCTGCTCGCTGCATGGCCCAGTTAGAACCCCAGAATGACCTTGTTTGCTGAACAGACAATAAACCATCTGCTCTTTGGGGTCAAACAGGACACCTGAGGAAGCATTTTGCAAGCACAGAGTGCCACTTACGCAATATTTTGGCAAAGGAATTAGACCCTGAGGTGAGCAGGAGCTCAGTGAGGATACACCTGAGTGCCCGGAGGCTCGGAGCTTTTTGGTGTCAGCAGAGCTCTGTCTGTGCTGCTGCTGCAAAAAAAGGGCTCTGCTGGGCAATAAGATACTTTTATTTTCTCTGAGATCCTGGTCTGTGTTGTGTCAGGGGTCAAAGGATGTGGGTTTGGACCAGGCACGTGGCACTCCTGCTTTCTTCACTCTGCTCCTGCTCTGGGATTTCTCCCATTGCTTATGTCAGGCAGGCTGAGCTTGGGAGCACTCCTGCAGCGTGAGCTCATGTCCCAGAGCATGTTTGCTGGGATTGTTTGGGATACTGTGACTTGAGAAGAGCCATTCAAAGGTAAACGAAGTTCCTTTCTCCTTTTTCACTTTTCCCCAAGTGGGATATAAAGCTTTTGTTTTGTTTTTAATGGTGTGTCAGGGCAGGAATGCTCTCACAGTGATGCTTATCTTGGGCAGTATTTGTCAGCTCCCATAGAGCCCAAATCGAGGTCAGTATTTAGGCTCATTTTACTGCTGAATGGACTGCTCTGCCCTGGGTTAATTACTTGGCCAGCATAGTGGTCCAGCCTTAAAGTTGGGAATAGACACCACTGACTGCCTTCATCCTGTCTCTTTTTGGTTGTCATCTGCCTGCAGCATTTATTGTTGGAAAGTCAGCATGATCTAGTACCTAAGAACAGGCAAAGAAGTTGGATCCTGCTTCCTTGTGTAGCTGATTATCTGTGGGTTTGGGTAGGCTGGGCTTCCTCCCCTTCCAGCTGCCCTATTAAAAAAGCTGTAAATTTTTGTCTGCTGTTGGTCTGTAGAACATTGTGGAGCTAATTCCGGGCTTGTCCATCAGTGCCTGTTGATCCAGCCATGTCAGGCCTTTCCAGGCTGTCCATGCTGCAGCAGTGCCAAGTTTTACATGTTGTCTGAGTTTGCTGGTGCATTATTTTATCCCAAACATCAGGGACTATAAAACAATTTACATCTGCAGAATCCCACAGACTGTACCCATCTTGAGCCTGTCAGTGGAAATCCAGCAAAGCGCCGGGGAAATTCCAGAGCTGATGGAGGATTTGTCAGCTGCCAGCAGTGAAATTTTGGGGCTTGTCAATTTAAAGGAAATCCACAGCTCTTCAGCTGGAAAACTGCAAGAAGCTGACTACAGGGGCCACCTCGATTTGCCCTGTACAGGCTCCAGATTTGCTTGTAAGCAAACCTGGGCTCTCTCAGTTTCTCCTTTGTCTCAGAAAACCCTTCAGGAATGCTGCTGCTCATCCTGCTTTCAGCTCAGTGCCTGCTCTTACTTACCAGGCTCAAAAGTGACCTGAATTTGTTTTCTGCTTCCAACAGGAGTCTTCCCATTACATCTGTTACCTCTCATGATCCAAAGCCAAAGGATAGACATGCAAACCGTATTTTTCAGGAGGGTCAGGCAGAATAAAAGGGCTCCTTTGTGCCACATTAGCTGTGCAGAAGAGGAAGGAGCTGAGCTGCCTACTTGGGTTTTCTCTGTGGAGTATTCCCAGCAATACCTGCCCTGAGATGTTATTTATTGGGAAAGGGTGAAAAATGCATCTGATTCTGCAGGAAGATGTATCAATTCTACAGAAGGAAAGATTATAGCTCTTTCATGCTGTTTTTCAGTGCTATTTGCTCAAATACTCTATTCTTCCGACATCTGAGCTATTGATTTATATCATCATTGGCTGGAACACTTGATAATTTTTGTCTTGTGTGTAATCTAAACTTATGTTAGTTGGAACAGAAATCAAAGTTGGGTCTAAATTGATTCTTCCTGGTAGAGTGTCAAAATCCTGCCCAAGCAGGATTGATTGATTGGTTGATTGATTGATTGATTGACTTGCAGTGCTCAATGCAAATAAAGAGCCCTGATGCCATGGCTGGTTTTTAATCCCTAGTGACGTTAGGTCTCCTCATCATATTTCCTAAATTCCATGTTTTAAAAAAGCATGACTTTGATCTTACTTAGTTCCTTTTTCCTCGATCATTTCTAGGTGCATCATTAGAAATAATTAGAGCCTGCAGCTCCTTCCCTCATGGTTTGCTGGGTTCTTTCCCTATGTTCAAAAAATGCCTGCCACAACTAGATGTTCCTTCTGGAATTGCTTGAGACAGGAGTGATTCGCTCACATGGATCACATTTATGCAAAGATACTAATTCAGATTAAAGAGAATATTAATAGCCCAGTTATTAATGGGAATTGTCTCCAAAAAGTCTTGCTTGGCATAGCATGGGCATCCAAGTGGCAGGAAAGGAAGGAAAATCAGGAATAACCTGCAGAGCCTGCTGCAGAGACCTGTGTTTGCTTGAGCTGCATCCTCACCATCACTGAGAGGAATCCCTGCTTTCAGAACTGGTTGAGGCTTTTCAGGACAAATCTCTTCTCCAGATGGATCTTTCCAGACTCTCACTGATCTGTCATGAGGCTTTTTTCCCCTCTGCTCCTTTTAACTGCAGGTTTATGGAATTTTATTAAGTGCCATGGCTACATCATTGCCTGTCTTTTAGATTTATCTGTGGCCTAGTCTTTCCTAATTCCAATTTAATGTATTTATGTCTGAATTCTTTTATTTTACAGCCATACCCTATTGTTTCCATGCAGTATCAGGAGCAGAATTTGATACACTTAGTTCCTTTGAAAAGGTCTGCAATAAAACAAGTTCTGGGGTCTCTTGTCTGAGAGGTCTGAGTATCTTTCCATTCTGTCTGCAGCTGCCTCACCACTCAAAAATAGGTGGACAGGAATAATAAAAGCAGACCCTGATCCAGTAATTTGCCTTGAGAGAGCAAAATGCTGTGATCATGCAGAATTTAACAGTACTAAATCCACTCAGAATATCCCTGAAGTCAACAGAAAGATGTGTCCACACGTTCCAGCCCCATCCCCATGCCACAGTCCATTGATTTTATTCTTTCCCCCAGAGCTGTTCTGATAGGAATATAGTGATTAAATATAGGGAAAGAGAAGGAAGCCTTACAGTGAACTGTGCCATTAGGGCATTGCTTGTGCAAAGGGCACATATAAATGTGCCCCCCCTTTTTAAAGGAAAAAAAAAAAAAGCTATTTGCCATCCATGAAAGCTTAGTCTGTAGATTTATTAGAAGAATAAAAAGGTTATAAATAGATAAGATCAACTTCCTTCACCAACACAGGGACAGAGGCTGCTACCATGCATTTTTCAGACTTTGACCAGTTAATGTCAGCCTTAATTGTGATTTTGAGATGCTCATTCACAAGGAGATGGCATGAATAACCCTGTTTCAGAGGTCAGTAAGCTGCAACCCACATGTATCTATTGACTGAAATTAACTGTTCAGTGGCTGTGCTGTTCCTGACCTGAGGCTGGATCATTTGTTTGCTGAGCCCATACTAAATAGTTCAAAACATTGAATATATTCTACAATTTTGATACCTGAGAAGAGCTGTCATTTTAAAAGAGAAGTGAGTAGCTTTAGCACATTTATGATGAGCAGCTTTCACCTTCCTGCTGTTTATGGGACATCTCAGCACTTATTCAGCAGTAACTTCTAGATCAAAATGACAAAAAATTACATTCTGACAGAGTCAGAGCCCATGGAAGTGGGACTCCTGCATATGTGCTCCTGGTATTTTAAGTGAAAGGCTGAAGAGAGACTGAGGATGAAGTGTTTATGGAAGATTAAATGGAAGGGAATTAAAACAGGTCTGGCTTAAGTCAGTAGGGGACAGTTATGCTTCCATTCCTGGAATATTCCTGCCTGTGCCTGGCATCACCTGTTGAGGTATTTTTACGTCTTATCCTTTTTTTTTAAATTGTTCATTTCTTTATAGCTCAAAGAGTGCAGAACTGGAATGTGAGGGATGACCTTGGCAGTGGTGAAGGGAATTCATTGCAAACCCTGAGGATCGAATCCATCCAAGTGTAGCTACTGAAGCTGGCAATAATGCACTCTACTCTCAATTAGATACTTTCCCCCCTCTCTTTTATGTTGTTTGTATAAACAAGCACTGCTCAATTTTATTTTTTTTCCAACTCAACCTATCTCACACCTGGGACAGACCAGCCTTTCTTCCACATTGCTGGCTGTAAGCAATTTGTAGTGTTATTGTAGTGCTTCCAAGGGAGCTCCTGCGTCTTCTCATCTTTCTGTTTCAGAGCAGGGGTGTGGTATAAATACAGATTATTTAATTACCTGCAAAACTGGGAGGAGAAGACTCTCCCTGTGTATGAAATGGAGCAGCACAGAGCAGACTCTGTGGAGAATAAAGAGACAGGGGAAATATTACAGGTACAAAAGAGTACAGCGAAACAAAAATCTGATGATAAAGGCTGTGTGTAAAGCTGTGGGGGGAAGAGCCAGGTTTCTGGGCTGTCTTGAGACCTTGCTGCTGTTTTTCATGTTCTGAGAAGTCTCAAATGTCACTGGTACAGGTGGGACAGGACACCTGAAAAATCACCCATTTCATGTGGTCCTGGGCAATGTTCTCAGCTGACCCTGGTTTTGAGCAAGAGCTTTGGACTGAATGATCTCTAGAAGTGCCTTCCAACCCCAGCTGTCCTGTGCTTCTGTGGTTCTGATTTCAGTATTTGCCCTCAGAGTTGTTTAACATCTCTCCACTTGGTGATTTCCCTCTGGACAGGAATCAATACCTTGTTCCCTGGAACTGGTCCTTCAGCAGGCACTGGTTGCTCCTCACCACCTACCTGGAGAAGTGTGTCTGACAGTCTTTGTCCTGGCAGTTGCAAACCATTTGTTTGAAAAACACCATTTTCTGCTCTGCTCTTACAGTGGTTTTACCCCAGTGCTGGTTGGAAACCCCCGGAAAGGTCATCACTGACCGTAGCCACTTCTGGTGAAAGTCCCTGCTTGTAGAAGTGTTGAAAAGTGGAGAGATGATCTCTGGCTGTCTTGTTTAGCAGTGAAGAGAAACAGGCACTTTGTGTGTGTGTGTGTTTGTGTGTGTTACCACCCTGCAATTAAGCTGCAGTAATTACTGTAACTATGGCAGAGATGCCCACGTTGAGTTCTTGGCTTCTGCTCTTGAGTTTCCATCTGCTCAGATAAAAAAGAAGGTGCAAGAAGATGAGAGCCTGGCAACTCAGCTGCCTGGAATCTCAGGGCTGGTGCATCCAGGAATCTCCAGTGCCTTTGGGCAGCCTGGGTTGTGCATTGTTTGTTGTTTGCTCTTCGTGATGAGCAGCAAACCAACATTAAGACTGAAAGGAAAATAATCCAGGGAGACCTAAAAAAAAGCTGTTAGAGCATTACAGAAACACAGGAATGTGTTAGGCAAGGTCTTCTGGCTTCTTTTCCCACCTTTTAGACAGTGCCTGTGGAAATAATAGGGGGCTGACTGAGAGTCTGCATCTCTCTGCTTGACTCTTGCAGGTTTGCTGTCTTTCCTGTCTCTGTCTTTCCTAGACACAGATCCTCAAGGACAGCCTCCTCACAGTGCTCTTGTAACTAATACAACAAAAATCAGTAATTCTGGGGATGAAAAGTTCTGTACACGTTGCAAAGAACAGTGATGGTAACAAGCCAACAAGTTTCTCCTTTTTCAGTAATTGCTGTTGCCAATTGAAGTTAATATTGTTTCCTATTGGACTAAATTGCAGCCCTTCCCTTGCAGAACTTGCCTGTTTCCTGAGGAAGGAGTTATCTGGTGCTTTTACAAAGGCCACACTAAATAAATACAATCCTGAGCCTTTGCTGTGCAGCAGCCAGGGCTGGCAGGTTGTTGGGGCTTTTGCTCTTATTGTTCCTGACATCTTTGTAACACATTGCTAAGAGCAAAGCTCCACTGCAGAGTAAATATTTCTGGATATAATTTGTGATAATAGCAACAATCGTTCTCTCTCTGTGACCGTGTGGAGATTAGACCCAAGCTTTCCCTGGGGTAATCCTAGGTTGGTGAGTCTCTTCTGGGTTTCCTTTTCCAAGGCAGTTTGCACTGCCCCATCCCATCCCTGTGCTGCCCTGACCTCGTGGTCACTTACAGACCTAAACTGCACCATTTTAATCACATGGTTTTTACAGCAGCTGCTGAACTGAGTGTTTTAAAAAGCACTTCTGCTCTGCAGGACAAATCCTATTCAAATGAGCTGCATGTCTGAGCTGATTCAGCCCTGGGTTTAGATTCTTCTGGGGCTGAAGCACCTGGTGTTGATCCCATGGGTGCTGGTCTAACGTGTTTGCTGAGAGAGGAGGGACCAGGCTGTGCTTTGCTGGTGATGCTGCTGGAAGGGGCATCTCCAGCCTGGAGTCAAACCACTGGCAACTCGAGTTCCACTGGAGAGTTTGTGCCTGCAGGTCTCTCTTCCAGGGATTGGAAAGTCTGTCATAATGTCTAGAGAATAGAAGGGGCAGGCAGAAGCTGGAAGGTTTTATTCCTAGGCTTGCTGGAAAACTCTGCTGCTGGACGAATTCAGTTAACAATTCCTCACCCCTTTGGCTGAAATGGGAAAGATCCTTCCAGAGAAACAGGGGGCTCTTCTTGGACAGGTGCTGCAGAACTGGGGACATTTTCAGTGGGAAAAGATGAGAACTGCATCTGTCTGTGATGCAGTTCCAGAAGGTTGTCTGAGAGTAATAGGAGCATGTTAGCCTGGAATTATAACAGGGCTAACATAACCTGCCCAGAACTTAGCTGCTTGTAATTATCCTGCTCCCAGCAGCCAGACTGGGTGATTAAGAGTTCCCTCTGTCAGCTCTGCACTGTGCCAGGTAGCAAGTGCTCAGTTCCCTGTTGGGGCTGCCAAATTCTTCAGGAAGCATCTCTCTGAAGAGTTGGTGCAGTGGAACATCACAGAAACATATGTGCCTTAAGTGACTTTCCATCTGGGCATCCCATTCCTCCTTGTACAAGAAGTTACAATCGTTTAATTAACGCACTTTGGGGCCACTTTTGGTCTGCTAAACTGTCTGTGCTCAGACACTCAAGGTACCTAAAGATAAGTGGCCAAACTGGCTTAATCTGAGAGCACAGTTTGCCCCAGCATAAGGACAAAGTTTGGGCTCTGTAAAGCTTCATTCACAGTCAGGGCTCAGAGGTACCTGCTGCAAAGAAAATAAAATGACAACCTGTTTATTTCTCAGATAATTTTGTTTCTTCATTGTTTTTTTGAGGTAGAAACCATGGGAAGAAAGGTGTGTCCCATGTCTTATAAACACTATTGTATTGATTACTCTTTCTTTGTGCTTGAAATGCAGAGCATTGGATGCTGAGAGAACAGTTTATTAAAGCAACAGGTACTGAAGTGTAGAGCAGAATTTTAGAATGCTGATATTTTCCTCAACAAGCTGAAAAAGAGCAATTGTGCACATTGAGTGTGTTAGAATAGGCTCATGTTTACCTTTGTCATTTTTATCATATCAATCATTGATGCTTTCATGGTTTGAGATGTGCTTTTTGGCAACAGCATTTTAATGGGGCTGAAAATAAAAATAATCCTTGCCATTTGGCATTAGAAACAAAAATTACTGTTTTTTCATGCTGGTCATTAGCTGAGAGAGCAGCTGGAGCTTTGAAATTCCTACATGTTCCTGTAGGAACCACAGAGCTGCACCCTCTGCCATGGTCAGCATCAACCAGGTTGGGCCTGTTTCAAGAACAGGTTTTATCTGAGCATAAGAAAACTTAATTCTCTTATCCCTAACAGAACATTTCTCTAATTTAATAATATGAGCTATTTAAGTGTGGCTTTTTAGAGAGAGAGAGATGGGGTAGCAGATAACTTGCTACGGAGACTTGAGTGACAATTGGGTTTTTTCATCTACCTGTGCTGCAGGTGTCAGGGTGTAAACAAATATTGCTGGTGTTTTACTCAGTCATTTGCCATCTGGGCATAAAATCTGCAACTCTGTAGTTCACAGTCCATGAGAACTAGATATAAAGCTTTGGTAATTTGGCAGGTTGCTTTGTAGGAGGGTATTGGTTAAGCCTCTGGCCTCCTGTTTGTGCTGATATTTGACCACAGCGTCCTGAGCGTGTCAGGGTAAGAGCTTTTTTTTCCATGTATCCTGTCAGCATTGCTCTTGGTTAAGCCAAGCTGTGACCTGCTGAACGATTTCTTGTATCCATATATTGAGGTATTTTAATTACTCTCATTTGAGATTCAGTAGAAGTTCATACACTATAGCAAGCAAAGCAGGAGGCTGCTCAGCAGCACTGCTGGCACTAAAAGCAGACTTAATAGCTGGAATTTGTGGCATCTGCTGAGAAGCTCCAAATGTTGAAATGTAGTACATGCATGCTCTAAATGTAGGATATTTGAAAGCTGAAAGAATTTGAGCTTGGCCAGTTAAATCCACCTACCAGAATCCCAGAGTTAAGCTGTTGTGTCTGCCATTCCCAGTGCTGTTTAGGTTCAGTGATGATGCCCATTGATAGGATCATAAAAATCCCTGGGATGGAACCATTAAAAGAGTTTGAAATTAGGAGATTTCACAGTCTTAAGCACAAAATGGAAGAATGAGATGATTTCTTGCCTAGCATAGAAAGACTTCGTTGCAACAGTTGGTTTCTTTAAATTCAGGACACTTCTATTGCTTGCATTTCTCATATCTGTAACATGGTTCTATTTATTCAGTTATTCAAGGCAAAATGCAAGCATGGAACTCTTTATGCTTTCCAGTAAAAAGCAGAAACAAATTCATTCACCACTAGAACTTTTTCTTCATTCTGCACAGCAGCACATCAGTGTTTTAAGACAAGAACTGAGTAGCAGAGCAGAAGCTCCGTGATGATTTAGGTGAAATGTGTTCATTGAGGAGTTTACCATTAGGACAGAGTGAAATTCCTGTAAAATAATTCTTCCTGTAAAATAATAATCTAAAAACTTTTAAAAATGCCACACTGATATCTATTTGATCCAGCAGTGATGTTACTTCTCCTTCTGAACTTTGATTAATGGCAGATTTTGTGTCTTACCTGGCACTATTAGAAAAGTGCTGTCCATTCATTCACAAATGCTACACCCCATGGGCTTTGAATGGCCTTTATTTAAGCAAATGGACTCTTAAATTACATTATTGGGTGGAGTGGGTACCTTATTTTAGAGCATACATTGCATTATTTTACCTAAGAGAGCTCTAAACCCACATGTGGTAGTGTGTTCTTACTGTCTTCATGCTAAATTAATGTCTGGAACATCTCAGATTCGAAGAATGCGAAAAGCCAAAAGATTCTTTGGATTTTCATGAAGAAAGCACTCATACCAGCAGTGGGGTGACTGATGACACACAGTGTCTGTGCTCACAGGCGTGTGACATGGCACAGGAATGTCCCATCAGTCAAGTCAATAGGAAAACAGCAGTTTCATCAACTTTTTCTTAGTCCTGAAAGGGAAAGGAATCACCTTAGAATCATCTTTTTAACCTTGAAATGTTTTGCCTCTAGATACCAGTATTCTGTGTTTTTAAATGTCTTATTTGAAACACTAATTAGGTTTTGGCTTGTGCTGGGATGTAAATGGGAAACCTTTCCCTGTTTATTGTGAAAACCCCTTTGCTTCGCTAAGAAATGTCTTTGTTTAACTGAACAAACTTTTCAGCTATAATTAATTGAACAGCTCTCAGTATTCCAGAACTGCAGAAAAAACCATTTCTCTTCCTGGCTCCTTGCTCACACAGCTTTAACTCGGGAGCTCCGGGCAATTTTCATGAGCGTGGCAACACTCCGTGTCAGGATTTTACAACTGGGCTCTGAAAACGAGTTCAGTGATTGAATCTGGCAGATTGGTTTTGGCTCCAGAGCCAGCATATGCTTTTAACATATGCACGTTGGCAAATCAGATTGAAGTCATAACTAAAAGGGCTGCTATCTCAATCCTGCTCCTGCTGTTGGGAATTACATGTAATAGGCAAAAAAAAAAAACAAAAACAAAATGGGGAAGGAGGCATCTCGGCTGTGGGTAGTGAAGAACCAGCTGACCCCTGGTAAATCTGCTTGCAGATAGCATGAGATTTTTGTTTTTTTTTTCTTTTTTGATTGTTGTTGTTGTTTTGTTTTATTTAGTTAGTTTGCCAGTGTAGCTGCTGGAATTCACTGTAGGAGTTACCTCTTGGTTTTTCTGCCCACAGGATCAAGGCTGGTCCAGGAGTAGCAGACTCTCTGCCCGTGTTTATCTCTGACTATCACCTAACGTGCTGCTACAGGCTCATTCCTTTCATGCATGTAAATTGTGCTCATGTCCTGCTCCTAAATGTACCAGGTTTTTTCCTTTGCTGCTGGAATTGTTGGGCATGGCAAGGTTTGCCTGGGTCAGATTCCTCAGGGTGGGTCCTGGGTACCAGGACTCCACATGTTGGACGGGTTGGATCTTGTCTGGAAAGTGTTTTGTGCTTGCAAACCAGGGCAGTCACCTTTTTGTAAGAGTTGGGAAAGGTTTGGATCTGATGTGGATGGCCTGGCCAGAGCCACTGTTGGAATCATGGAATCAGAATGATGGAATGGTTTGGGTTAGAAGGGGCATTAAAAGTGATCTCATCCCACCCCACTGCCATGGGCAGGGACACCTCCCACTATCCCAGGGTGTTCCAAGCCCTGTCCAGCCTGGACTTGGACACTTCCAGGGATGGGGCAGCCACAGCTTCTCTGGGAAACTGTTCTCAGTGGGAAGCCATTCCCATTGTCCTGGCACTCCAGGCCCTTGTCTTCAGTCCTTTTCCAGCCCCTGGAGCCCCTTTAGGCACTGGAAGGGGCTCTGAGGTCTCCCTGGAACCTTCTGTTCTCCAGGCTGAGCAATCCCAGCTCTCCCAGCCTGGCTCCAGAGCCGAGGTGCTCCAAGCCTTGGAGCATCTCCATGGCCTCTACTGGACTCATTCTGTATTGAGGTCGGGACTGCAGTTAGGTCCAGAGACATGGAATAGTTCATCCCCCACATTGTTTGCAGTGGTTTTCACCTTACAGAGAGTTTTGTGGCACTGAGGAGTGTTGGGAGCAGCAGCAGGAGCAGGATTGGTGGTTTCCCTTCTGCATTTCCTCCGTGTCCATCAGGGTTCCAACAGCTCCGTGTGGTGCTGGGGGTACAGATGGAAATCTGCCACATCCTTGACCCCATAACTGTGACCATATTGTCATAGTTAAACTATCATGTATATTTATCTGCCTCTTATCAACAACTGTATACACTTGAAGTTGGTTTTCATAATTTTCTGCCTCTCCAGAAACCTTCCTCCTGCCTCAGCTTTGCAGATGTTACAAATATGTTTTTCTAATGAGACATATGGCACATTCCAGAGCAGCACCAGTGCTTGTTTCCAGCCTGAAAATGGAATCTTTTCCCTGTTGGTAAAGTAAAGTTTGTAAAATGTGATTACAATAAATAAACCATAGACTTGAGAGCTCTTTTTAAGTTTCATAGTGAGTTCCCAATGATTACTTCATGTTAATTTTTTTAGTGAGCTCAAATTTAGTTTTTCCTTTGATTTGTAGCAACATGAAGTAAAACCTGTCTGATGCTGCACCTTATTTTCAAGTGTGGTTTGCAAAGGATGGAAAAGGTGTTATCTCTGTCTGTGGGAAGAAGGATCAGAGCTGCCAGTTCTAGATTTAAACTACTCTTGTACCATTTTATATTCTCTAAGCAGAGGAAACTCTGAAGGCAGATTCAGTGAAGGGATCCCAATAAATATAATATTATCCAGATGGCTTTCGTTCCATTAGTGTCTGACTGCAGGATAACTCTCTAACCTCATGGCATAGCCAAGCCAAGGCCTTAGTAACTTGATAACGATCCACTAAAATTTGAGAACTCTTATCTTCTGAGATGTGAGCCAGTCATTGTTTTAAGGGAAGTCAGGAGAATACTTTTTGGGGTCATTTGGATGTGATTAAATTTCTTCTTCCTTTACTGTAAGGCTCTGGACTGTCTGCTTTGAAAGTTGTTGCACATGTTGAGATAATCCTTGAATAGGGCCCAGCACAGTAATTCCTATTTTTTTCTGCTGTAAATATGGGAAATTCCTGAAATTTTGTAAAATACTTTTGAATCTGTGAGGAATAGCTCATGTCTGAAGCTGGTTGTATTTTGGAGCAACAGTTTTGTGTTTCTTCTAAATCAACATCTCTGTTGTTATTTTATTCACATATAATTATATACTCTGAGATATATTTTTTCTCCCTGCTACTTGAAGAGGGGTTTTAGTGTTTGAGAATCCAAATTGTAAATATTCCACTGTTTTCCACATCAGCATGCCATGGTTTGAGTTTTGGATACTTTGTCTTGCATCAGAATCTTTTCCCTTCTCCAAGTAGTGAGACTTCACTCTCATTTCTTTTTGACTCTGTTGCCATCCTTGGGATTTTTCCATCTTAGTGACTGTGAGCCGCAGAGTTTGATTCCAGCAATAAATTCAAACATTAGCTCACTGCACTGAAAAGCTTTCCTTTTTATTTTTTAGTCTCTTGCAAAACCCCACGTTGATCTTTAAAGAGTTGGGATTCTTCTCCACAGGAGCCTCTGTATAGTTCCTGTAAGTCAAATATGGGGGGTTACCATGGGCTACCCCACTCTGACCATAAATATTGTGATATTTCCACGTGCTTTAGTTCACTCAGACCATTTAGAAGGCCTGGGGACAGGCAGGATGGCAGACTGTGCCTGTGTGCCTCACACCCTGCTCAGGCTGCCAGGAGGGAGGTGAATTTTGCCGTTCCCACCTGCTTCCATTAGGACAGGATTTTCTTTCCCCCTGTAGAAGAAGGAGAGCCTTGTTTCGAAGAACAAGGTTTTTCTTTCTTGCTGTTGCTGTCACTGTTGGCTCCTGCTTTGTTTTGCTGTAACAGAACAGAAGGCAATGAAAAATAGCAGAGGAGAGGTGGGTCAGCAGGGAAAATGTTTTATTCCTGCTTTTTCCCTCTAGGCTGGGAGGGGCTCTGAGCAGCCTGGGTTAGTGGAAGGTGTCCCTGCCCATGGCAGGGGGGTTGGAACAAGATGGGCTTTTTCAACCCCAAACCATTCTATGATTCTGTGATTTTTCAGCAGTTTTGTCACTGGATCCTCCTGGGGACAGCGGGAGAGGGAGGAATGTAATAGAATAGCTGTTTTTGGGGGGGAAACGCCACTGTTGTCACCTGAGTTAGCAGGTGCTCAAAGCAGAAAAAGGATGACAACTCCTCTGGAGTGCTCTCCTTTTTGTATGCAATTAACTTCCCTTAGCCAAAAAATATCTTTATGCCAGTGCTCCCAGAAATCCCCAGAAGAGCCCATTTTGGGGAATGATTTCCTTGTAATGGGTATCCCTGAGAATCTGTGATCCCACAGCTTCTCCTGGAGATGCTGCACGTGCTCTCCACATGTGAGTCATGTCCAAAGCCATCTTAATGCAAGTACCTTTTCCAGGAAAAAGTTATCCTAGAACTTGCTGTAAATTCTCTGCCAGCTGCAGCTTGGCCTCCTTGGCTATGTCTAAATAAAACAATGTGGATTAGCTCGAAGGAAGGGGGAAAGCCCATAATAAAGTCTGTTCTTTCTCAGAGCACTCTCTCCCAGCCCCAAGGTGATCCCCTCAGGAATGGAGTGTCCAATTCCAGATGGAGAGAATTTCAGAGAACTTAGGGGTGGAATATTGACAGCACGTGGCAGTATCACAGAATCACATCAGTGTGGTTCTTCACAAGGTGTATAGAGGAGGAGCAGTTCCCATTCCACTTCCCAGTCCTGTGAACATTCCCAGTCCACGCTGGCATTACTCCAAGACAAATTCATGGCAAAAAACTGGAAGAAGCCATAGTGGCATTGCTCTTCCCAGAAAACTGAGGGTCTGTGTCCCCAGCGAGTTGTTGCTGGAATATGACAGCTTCCTGAGGCTGGATCACTTTATATGTGGAATTTAATGAGCTGCCAAACACTTCTAAATGTCAGGAAGACCAGAGGAGAATGGCACTGTGCAGAACATGGGGTAGGCAGGAGCTTAGAGACAGAAATTAATTCTTTAGCTCGCAGCATCTCCCGGTTAATTTTCCATTAAGGTTTCTCCCCTTCCCTCCTGCAGACTGTGAAATGATCAGTGATTCCTTGGAGGCAGATGGATGCCCAGGTTAAGGGCCACAGGGTTGAGAATGGCATTTTATTTTCTAGGAAATGAGTAATTTGATTTATTTTCTTAGTGCGACGTANATGTACCAGGTTTTTTCCTTTGCTGCTGGAATTGTTGGGCATGGCAAGGTTTGCCTGGGTCAGATTCCTCAGGGTGGGTCCTGGGTACCAGGACTCCACATGTTGGACGGGTTGGATCTTGTCTGGAAAGTGTTTTGTGCTTGCAAACCAGGGCAGTCACCTTTTTGTAAGAGTTGGGAAAGGTTTGGATCTGATGTGGATGGCCTGGCCAGAGCCACTGTTGGAATCATGGAATCAGAATGATGGAATGGTTTGGGTTAGAAGGGGCATTAAAAGTGATCTCATCCCACCCCACTGCCATGGGCAGGGACACCTCCCACTATCCCAGGGTGTTCCAAGCCCTGTCCAGCCTGGACTTGGACACTTCCAGGGATGGGGCAGCCACAGCTTCTCTGGGAAACTGTTCTCAGTGGGAAGCCATTCCCATTGTCCTGGCACTCCAGGCCCTTGTCTTCAGTCCTTTTCCAGCCCCTGGAGCCCCTTTAGGCACTGGAAGGGGCTCTGAGGTCTCCCTGGAACCTTCTGTTCTCCAGGCTGAGCAATCCCAGCTCTCCCAGCCTGGCTCCAGAGCCGAGGTGCTCCAAGCCTTGGAGCATCTCCATGGCCTCTACTGGACTCATTCTGTATTGAGGTCGGGACTGCAGTTAGGTCCAGAGACATGGAATAGTTCATCCCCCACATTGTTTGCAGTGGTTTTCACCTTACAGAGAGTTTTGTGGCACTGAGGAGTGTTGGGAGCAGCAGCAGGAGCAGGATTGGTGGTTTCCCTTCTGCATTTCCTCCGTGTCCATCAGGGTTCCAACAGCTCCGTGTGGTGCTGGGGGTACAGATGGAAATCTGCCACATCCTTGACCCCATAACTGTGACCATATTGTCATAGTTAAACTATCATGTATATTTATCTGCCTCTTATCAACAACTGTATACACTTGAAGTTGGTTTTCATAATTTTCTGCCTCTCCAGAAACCTTCCTCCTGCCTCAGCTTTGCAGATGTTACAAATATGTTTTTCTAATGAGACATATGGCACATTCCAGAGCAGCACCAGTGCTTGTTTCCAGCCTGAAAATGGAATCTTTTCCCTGTTGGTAAAGTAAAGTTTGTAAAATGTGATTACAATAAATAAACCATAGACTTGAGAGCTCTTTTTAAGTTTCATAGTGAGTTCCCAATGATTACTTCATGTTAATTTTTTTAGTGAGCTCAAATTTAGTTTTTCCTTTGATTTGTAGCAACATGAAGTAAAACCTGTCTGATGCTGCACCTTATTTTCAAGTGTGGTTTGCAAAGGATGGAAAAGGTGTTATCTCTGTCTGTGGGAAGAAGGATCAGAGCTGCCAGTTCTAGATTTAAACTACTCTTGTACCATTTTATATTCTCTAAGCAGAGGAAACTCTGAAGGCAGATTCAGTGAAGGGATCCCAATAAATATAATATTATCCAGATGGCTTTCGTTCCATTAGTGTCTGACTGCAGGATAACTCTCTAACCTCATGGCATAGCCAAGCCAAGGCCTTAGTAACTTGATAACGATCCACTAAAATTTGAGAACTCTTATCTTCTGAGATGTGAGCCAGTCATTGTTTTAAGGGAAGTCAGGAGAAGACTTTTTGGGGTCATTTGGATATGATTAAATTTCTTCTTCCTTTACTGTAAGGCTCTGGACTGTCTGCTTTGAAAGTTGTTGCACATGTTGAGATAATCCTTGAATAGGGCCCAGCACAGTAATTCCTATTTTTTTCTGCTGTAAATATGGGAAATTCCTGAAATTTTGTAAAATACTTTTGAATCTGTGAGGAATAGCTCATGTCTGAAGCTGGTTGTATTTTGGAGCAACAGTTTTGTGTTTCTTCTAAATCAACATCTCTGTTGTTATTTTATTCACATATAATTATATACTCTGAGATATATTTTTTCTCCCTGCTACTTGAAGAGGGGTTTTAGTGTTTGAGAATCCAAATTGTAAATATTCCACTGTTTTCCACATCAGCATGCCATGGTTTGAGTTTTGGATACTTTGTCTTGCATCAGAATCTTTTCCCTTCTCCAAGTAGTGAGACTTCACTCTCATTTCTTTTTGACTCTGTTGCCATCCTTGGGATTTTTCCATCTTAGTGACTGTGAGCCGCAGAGTTTGATTCCAGCAATAAATTCAAACATTAGCTCACTGCACTGAAAAGCTTTCCTTTTTATTTTTTAGTCTCTTGCAAAACCCCACGTTGATCTTTAAAGAGTTGGGATTCTTCTCCACAGGAGCCTCTGTATAGTTCCTGTAAGTCAAATATGGGGGGTTACCATGGGCTACCCCACTCTGACCATAAATATTGTGATATTTCCACGTGCTTTAGTTCACTCAGACCATTTAGAAGGCCTGGGGACAGGCAGGATGGCAGACTGTGCCTGTGTGCCTCACACCCTGCTCAGGCTGCCAGGAGGGAGGTGAATTTTGCCGTTCCCACCTGCTTCCATTAGGACAGGATTTTCTTTCCCCCTGTAGAAGAAGGAGAGCCTTGTTTCGAAGAACAAGGTTTTTCTTTCTTGCTGTTGCTGTCACTGTTGGCTCCTGCTTTGTTTTGCTGTAACAGAACAGAAGGCAATGAAAAATAGCAGAGGAGAGGTGGGTCAGCAGGGAAAATGTTTTATTCCTGCTTTTTCCCTCTAGGCTGGGAGGGGCTCTGAGCAGCCTGGGTTAGTGGAAGGTGTCCCTGCCCATGGCAGGGGGGTTGGAACAAGATGGGCTTTTTCAACCCCAAACCATTCTATGATTCTGTGATTTTTCAGCAGTTTTGTCACTGGATCCTCCTGGGGACAGCGGGAGAGGGAGGAATGTAATAGAATAGCTGTTTTTGGGGGGGAAACGCCACTGTTGTCACCTGAGTTAGCAGGTGCTCAAAGCAGAAAAAGGATGACAACTCCTCTGGAGTGCTCTCCTTTTTGTATGCAATTAACTTCCCTTAGCCAAAAAATATCTTTATGCCAGTGCTCCCAGAAATCCCCAGAAGAGCCCATTTTGGGGAATGATTTCCTTGTAATGGGTATCCCTGAGAATCTGTGATCCCACAGCTTCTCCTGGAGATGCTGCACGTGCTCTCCACATGTGAGTCATGTCCAAAGCCATCTTAATGCAAGTACCTTTTCCAGGAAAAAGTTATCCTAGAACTTGCTGTAAATTCTCTGCCAGCTGCAGCTTGGCCTCCTTGGCTATGTCTAAATAAAACAATGTGGATTAGCTCGAAGGAAGGGGGAAAGCCCATAATAAAGTCTGTTCTTTCTCAGAGCACTCTCTCCCAGCCCCAAGGTGATCCCCTCAGGAATGGAGTGTCCAATTCCAGATGGAGAGAATTTCAGAGAACTTAGGGGTGGAATATTGACAGCACGTGGCAGTATCACAGAATCACATCAGTGTGGTTCTTCACAAGGTGTATAGAGGAGGAGCAGTTCCCATTCCACTTCCCAGTCCTGTGAACATTCCCAGTCCACGCTGGCATCACTCCAAGACAAATTCATGGCAAAAAACTGGAAGAAGCCATAGTGGCATTGCTCTTCCCAGAAAACTGAGGGTCTGTGTCCCCAGCGAGTTGTTGCTGGAATATGACAGCTTCCTGAGGCTGGATCACTTTATATGTGGAATTTAATGAGCTGCCAAACACTTCTAAATGTCAGGAAGACCAGAGGAGAATGGCACTGTGCAGAACATGGGGTAGGCAGGAGCTTAGAGACAGAAATTAATTCTTTAGCTCGCAGCATCTCCCGGTTAATTTTCCATTAAGGTTTCTCCCCTTCCCTCCTGCAGACTGTGAAATGATCAGTGATTCCTTGGAGGCAGATGGATGCCCAGGTTAAGGGCCACAGGGTTGAGAATGGCATTTTATTTTCTAGGAAATGAGTAATTTGATTTATTTTCTTAGTGCGACGTGACCCAGTGTTGGTGTTTCATTCAGCTGAACTGCACCTCTCCTTTCTGCTTCAGTCCTGGGATAATGCTGCTTATCTGGTGGTGTGCCAGTGAGCAAAGGAAGATAAAGCTGTTCCCAGAGCATGGCCAAGTTGGGAGAAAGGAAATAGCTGGATAAAAGCAGGGGGGAAGAGTAAAAAGCCCATCCTCAAGTTAGAAATTTTGCAGAGAAACAAAGTTTTTTCAGCAAAATAGCAATTAAAGCAATTATAGTGACCTTTGATAGAAAAATGAATAATTTATCCAATTTGCACAGCAATGCCAGTGATGGGGTTTGGAAAATCAGGACAGCAGGATAAGAACATCCTTCCTGACACTGCTTTTTGCATTCCAAACTCTGCTCCCCTTTGGACAAAGGGGAACCAGGCAGTCTGAGCTGTCACTTTTAAAGCCTTTGGAAAAAATCTGTTGAGATTAAAAAAAGAAACAGAAGGGGAAAAAAAAAATCTTTCTAATCGCCATTCCTCCCAAAGCAAGTTTTCCACATCCAAGGTCTGCTTGTGTGGAAGCCATTTATAATCTTGGCACATGTGGATTTTTTGCAGAGTGGAAATTCTTTTAGGATAGGTGTTATTTCTGGTGCAGACTCCGTGGCATTTGCTGCTGGCTGACCACAGGCTCTGGCTGCCCAGGGCCTTGAGTCACTCACCAGGATTTATTTGATCAGGGACATGGTTCCCATGATCAGTGTTCCCACCATGGCAGTGTCAAGGAAGCTGGGATATGGCCTGAATCTTTATTTACCACAAAAGGTGGCAGATGGAATCGCTTGTATGATGAGCTTTTCCAATGCTCCTGAGCATTTCCAATCTAAATATAATTTAATTCTGTATTTAATTTTGGTGCTTTTAGCTTCCCTGGCCTACCTCTCTGTCCTCACCACCTCTGTGGAGCTTTGAATCCCATGCTGGAGCCTCTGCAGAGTACGTAGAAAGGATAAATAATTAATTTTGGCTCCTCTCTTAAGTACCTGCGTTCAAAAAGTGTGAATGACTCTTTTCCAGGCCAGATAAGAGTTGAAATTCTCTGGAGCAGAGCATTTGCTGAAAGGCATCTCCCAAATGCCTGTTGACAATTTCTGCTCTTCCCTTAGGGAAGTCAGTCAGCTCTGAATTGGGTGAGCTGGAATGATTCATCCCATCCCTTTCAGAAAGCATTGGGAAAGATGAGCTGCTGAGTGATTTTCAAAGTGGTGATTGTAGCAACCCTGATACTCTGATTCTTTGACAGAAAAGTAAACTGGTATCAGGAGAAAGTCAATATCCTGTTAGAAACACCCTGGCAATCCAGGATGGATCTGGTGCTTAAAACACCTCTGGTTTTGTAGATGATATTTCACAGGAGAAAGAGAAGAGGGAAGAATAGTGGGTGTGTTTGTAGAGTGTAATGGCAGCATTCCAGGGTGCACCTTGCTGAGAAAATGGGAACAGCACATATTTTTACAGAGTGGGGTTATTCCAGCCTGAAGGGTGTTCAGAGTCGTGATAAAGGGAGTTCTGCTTGCAAATCCCATTGTGAATAAATGGTTTCTAACGGGATTGGGGCAGGTGCCCTTGCACACGTACACAGACACAGCTTTGAAAATGCCTTTCATGGCTTCAGCTGCTTTCATTAATGCCCAAATCAGTTCGTGTTCCCTCATATATATCTTTTTCTCTCAGAACTTTGTGGAGGAATTGATCTTTTGTCCCCTCCGTTCTTTTCTTTTGAATGGTTAAATAGAAAAGGCATTTTTTTTAAAATTTATTTTTCCACAGCGTTAATGAAGTCGTTACTGGGAATGGGTGAGGTGTTTTCATTACAGCTGGCACTTCCAAGCCTTCCACTGGGGTGGCAGGTATCCTTGGGGAAAAATCAAGCAAAATAGATCAGTCTGGCTGTATATTGAGAGGGTGGATGAGATATGTTGTGTATGAGAGTATTATGGTAACTATACATTAATGTGTGATCTCAGCGCTGTGTTCATTCTTACAGCAGGAGCAAGGAGGGCTAATCACGAGCTGGTGCTGCTGTTATTACCTTATTTATATTCCTTTATTGCCTTTCAGCTCTTCATATTGAGTAAAACCTCATTGTTCCACCAGTTCTGTGGCTGGGAGACTCAGGGGCAAAACTGAGCTCTGCATAAGAAAGGCAAAATGCAAAGAGCCATGGGGATAGTGGTAAAGTAAAGATTAATGGAGGCAGGACTGAATTAGCAAGGATAGTCAAGGATATTTTTAGTGTTCCTAGCGGAGGAGCATAAAAATAATAATAAATAATAATAAATAATAATAAATTATAAATAATCCTGTGCTTATGGAATATTTAGAATAAGGGACATAGCTGTTACATGAACTGTTCAGGTGACTGAGGCTGAGCATCTCCTTCCCGCCCGTGACCTTCCAGTCCAGTTTCCTTGCTCAGCTGGGATTTATCCACGCCAGGCTGCCCCTTGCACACCCAGGAGTGTCCTGCAGCTCCAGCCCTTGTTCCATAATGGATTTGTGCCCTCCCTCCACAGCCCCTTCATGCTGCTGCCGCCGCTGATGGAGTGGATGCGGGTGGCCATCACCTACGCCGAGCACCGCCGCAGCCTGACCGTGGACAGCGATGACATCAGGCAGACAGCCAGGCTGCTCCTCCCGGGGCTGGACTGCGAGCCACGCCAGCTCAAGTACGTGGGCTAAGCTTGGGAAAGCTCCTGCAGTCCTTGGAGCTTCTGCAAATGTGCTTGTGCTACATTTCCCAGTAGCCAGAGCTCGCTGTGCTGTACAGGCGATACGCGTTCAACCTTCTGGTACTTGCAGAGATAAAGGAACTTTGGCCAAACTGTGCTGCTGGGGCAGAAAGATTTTTGTCTTTCTGAAAGTTCAGTGAACCAAATAGGTTCTAGGATATTTCTTTTATCTTGTATTTATATATATATATATATATATACAAACAATGAGACTTTGATTACAATCAAAGCTTTGATTACGATTTGTGCTGTCATTTCTATAGTTGTAGGAATTGTTTTCATGGACCTGTAAGGAAGAAAAACCCATTTTATTATTAACAAAGGATCTTTTTAGAAGAATCCCATTGACAGATAAGTTCATAAAGTTGCATTTTTTCTCCTGAAACTGTAAGAAAGAAGGACTTTTCCAGAGAGCAATGATGTGCTTGTGTTTGGCATTTTTCTATGCTGCAGACTTAATTGCAAGATTATTCCTTGCTTTATAAGATAGCTTGAATGAAAGATCTAAATTAGAAAAACAAAAAAAAAACAACAAAACAAACCAAACCAAAACAAAAAGTTGATTAGAGATTGCATTATTTGATCCTTTAAAGCAGTCATTTTGTATCCAGCATGTTCAGGGGGAAAGAAGGCCTTGAAACTGGTTGGTTTGTTTGTTTATTTGTTTATTTATGTATTTATTCCTGGCTTGCTGTGGGATAGGGAACAATGTGCAAAGGCAAGTTCCATCCCTTCAAAAACCTTTGTTTTTCTGAGATTCACTGGGTTTCAAGTGGAGTCATTTTATTTCTTTTTTTTTTTTTTACAGAATTCTTCTTTTCTTCTTACTATTATATAAAGTAATTACATCTTATTCTGGGTAATACTGTAGATTGTGATACCAGTTAGAACAAGATGATGGTAGGATTTTATATGAGATTCATCCTGAGTCTTCTGTGTGAGGTGATGAGTGGTCTGCTCGTCTGGCAGGCTGTCCAGGCTCTCCAGAGGAGGATGGCTGTGCTGAAAGCATCTCATTTATCAGAGGAACTTGGCAGGCTGATATCTCACTCACTGGGGCTTTGCTCAAGAGCCTGTGCTGGAAACCAGGCTGGTACTGTGGAAAGCATTCACCCCAAAATAACATCAAAGGGCTGAGCATCCCAGTGCCAACCTCCAGCTGGGAAGTGATCCTTCAGTGGAGGAGACACACTTCCAGGTCTGGAACTCAGAAGAGTCTGAGCAGACAGCCAGAGGATTTACAGTAATCCCTGGGCTCCTTCTAGGTGACATAAAAGTTGTCCTGATAGTCATCTAAAGGATAAGGATTTCGTGGATCCTCATAGAAATGCTAAAGCACTTCCTTTAATTGAGTTGCTGGAAAAGCATTGAGGGTGTTCCCTTGCCTAAATTTGATTTCTATTTCAAACATTAAAAAAATGTTGGTATTTTTTTGCCCAGAAAAGACTAAGGATTCATATCTTTTCTTATGCTATGGGCACCATCTAGGAATTTTTTTCTTTCACAGACCTGAATGCTGCTTCAGTTCCTTCCGGAGACTGGATGCTAAAGCTGCTACTGAGAAATTCCAGCAGGATCTGGGCTTCCGGATGCTGAACTGTGGGAGGACAGATCTGATCAACCAGGCCATCGATGCACTGGGCCCTGATGGGGTGAACACCATGGATGATCAGGTGTGCCACAGAACAAGCACTCACAACCCCAAAACTCCCTGCAGCACAAGCACTCACAACCCCAAAACTCCCTGCAGCACAAACACTCACAACCCCAAAATCCCCTGCAGCACAAACACTCACAACCCCAGAACTCCCTGCAGAACAAACACAACCCCAGAATTCCCTGCAGCACCAACATAACCCCAAAACTCCCTGCAGAACAAGCACTCACAATCCCAAAATCCCCTGCAGCAGCAGCTCACTCCTTCCTTTCCTCATGGCAAATCAATACCAGGTCGTGTTTGTTGCCTCTCCAAGGGTTTTCTAATTCTAGCTCATGTTTTAGGCTGAAAATGCATCCCTTAGAACACAGAAAAATACTTCCTCACCCCACTCTCGTGCCACCCCTCCAAAGAAAATCCCCTTAGAGCCTGGAGTGGATTGTTTATCAGTGGAATGTCTGTTCTTTGGATGGGCTGTCTCAGGCACTGCTGGCAGGCAGGTTAACACAGGGGCAGTGAATGGAAAGTCTGATACGTGCTGAGAGGATGTCAAAGCAAAGTGGTTTCTTTTCCAGTGACACTCCCCTCTGGCTCAACAGCCCAAATCCCGGCTGGGTCAGTGACGAGTGACCAAAAGGTGTTTTTGTCTCATGGCTTTCAGGCTCAGAACAGTTTGGAATACAAGAAGCAGCACTGAGAGCCCCACCCCAGTGGCCTGGTGTCAGTCAGTGTTAGATTTGTTCATAGTCCATCATGCTGATGTGTCTGTTTATCCATTTTTAACTGTTCCCTGCTCAGCTACACTGAACCGTAGGGATTTGGTAGTCCTGGGAGTCTCTGGCTGCTTCTGCTTGTGCTGTCAGTCCCATCAAGCAACAGCAGACTCTGTCCTCTGGGGCATCGTTCAATGCATGGAATTAGCTTTTAATTTAAAAAGGAGGAGGAAAAAAGCCACCTCTCCTAAACAAACACTCGTTATAGCTGTCACAGCGAGGAGAATGAGCTGTCACATCTCTGGAACAAGAGGATATTGAGCAGTGGGAATGGTTTATGTTCAGGTAGACAGGTTTTCTCACAGCCAGCATTTTACTGCAGTAGCATTTCAGACCCAGTTCTGAACCTGACACATCTTCCATGGCACTTCCCACCATCCTGCAGTTTTAAGGGAAGTGTGAATGTATACACAAATAGCAGGAACTGCTTCTGGACAAATCTGGGTCTGTAGTTGCCTTGTTTACAATTGCAGTACCAGGAGCTTTGTGGTCACTGGGGTGAGTATCTCATCATAGATACTCATTTTAGTAAAGTAACCCAGGTGGCAGGTTTATATTATGAAGGTTTCCCACTTCCTCTTTATATTTTTGAATAAGTTTCAGCAGTTTCTGTAGCCCAGAGGCCTCTCATCCTCTCAAAGATTATTTTGTGATTTGCACTGTGAGTCACTGTGCCCCAGCTCCACAGACACTGGTGCCAGGACTGTCACCTGCTGCTGCAGGATGTTCCCTACCTCTCATCCAGCCAGCAGACTGGGAGCTGCCTGGCTTCTGTCAGCAGAGACCCCTGTGGGCAGCTCCTGGGCAAGTCTGAGGAGTTTCTGCTGTCACTCACTGATGTCTCATCCTGTGGGTGGGATCCTCTTGCCAACTCTGTCATCTTGGCCCCTTAGAGAGTGTTTTGTCACCGACAAAAAGGGCAGGACAGGCCCTCTCTGGAGACATTGTTGCTTGGAAATTCTCCACTTGACTCTGGAGCAGCTCAGCTTTGTGTCCAAGCAAGTGCCTGCATGGCATTGCCAACCCCAAGCAGAGTTAAATCCAAGTTCTGGGAATGAGTTCTGCCATAGTTGCAATAGGAAACCAAAGCTGGACTTTGCCACCGGCTTGTTTTGCTCCTTTTGGAAAAGAGTAAGAGAAAGACAGATGCCCAAACTTGGGAAAACTGACTTAGACATGACAGAACTGCTGGATAATTTAATACTAATGCTTTAGATCCAGGTTGGAGTCTTGACCACTCCCAGGGTGTGGGCATGTCCAGGATGTTCAGACCCACTTGTCCATCTGTGTAATGGAAATCTGTGGGAAAGAACTCAGAACATCCCCTCAGAAATACGAGTTTGGAGCAGGACCCTGCATTCAGTCCTGATGGGGACCAGCAAGCACTCTGGTTTTAGGGGATTGGAGATGTTTAGGAAAACAATCTCTTCTTCCCTTTGCAAGGAGCAAGCAGGGAGTGCAAAACTAGCATTGAAAATTTAAAAAAGGGCAGTGTGAGTCTATACATGTTTTAGAGTCCTGACTGGGGTTTGTGCCTGCAGACCTACATTTTACTTTCCACAAAAGCCAGAATATCTTACCCAGAAAGAATCTCACCCAGAAATATCTTCATGAATGGAACTGCCCCAAATCAGGAAGCTGGCAGTTGTGGCTGCTTTGGAAAGACACCTTTGCAGAGTCAAGAGCAGAACTCCTGTGTGAGAGATGTAATTCTATTTTACAGTGCAGCTCCCATTAAGGATGAAGCTCTGTCACTGCACACTGAGCAGCGGAGATGCTGCCTGTAAAAAATTCAAATGCCTGCAATAATTAAGGGGAGGGGGCAGGAAAGCTGTGGGATGTGAGCAGGAATGGATTTTACCAGGCCATTTCCTTTCTGTCCTTGGCTACTTCGGGAATGAACTCCATAAGTAAGGCTCATTTTGCTCATAATTCATCTCTGAGCCGTCATGGTTTGCTGGTTAAGTAGAGGGAAGGAGATTTATGGGATTGAAATGCTGAAATATTGAGGCAAATAGGATTTTAGCAATGGGGAGAATTTGCCAAATAAATTCATCTTCTGTATTTTTGTGTTGCTTTCTGCCTTCAGTTCATTTGGCTACAAATGAGCCAAGAAATGGCATTTCTTTGTTGGCAGCCTTGGGAAGGCTGGAGGATTGTGGACAATACAGGGCTAGGATTTTCAGTGATCCTTTTTATGTTCTTTCAGCCTTGTCCAGTGATGTTATGTCCAGGTCATTTTCCAATATCAGTTGTGCCCACTCTGCATAGAAAACAAAAATGCTTTATAAAAATGTATGCCATCCCTACACACACTTTGTACATCAAGATTCAAACTCACTGTGTCCGTGACAATGTCACTGTTGATAGGGATAGAAAGATAACTTTGTTTTTATTTTTCATTTCCTTTCTGAAGGGTATGACCCCCCTCATGTACGCCTGTGCTGCTGGAGATGAAGCCATGGTCCAAATGCTTATAGATGCTGGAGCAAATTTAGATATACCAGTGAGTAACCCTCTGCCCATAATTATCCAGCTGTAAACTAATGGGAGGAATTCTGAAATCTCTACTAGCAAATGGAAGCTTCAAGCAAGGCATTTCTCTTGGAAACTGTCGCTTCAGGGTTTGGGGAGGGGGGAGAAAATCTTCAAAACTTCTTGGAGTGCTCAGTGGCTCCCATTAGGATTGGCACTGGCAAGTCTGATGGGCACAGGGAAGGGGAGGGAAGGAGCTGCCACGGGGACAAACCAGTGAGCCCATTACAGAGTGCCAGGGAACAGGGCAGAGTGAGCAGAGGTGGCAGTGTTCTCTAAGTGGCCCAAGTCCCTCTTCCCTGGGCTTGTCACTCACAGAGGAAGAGGCTGGTTCTGTGCAAGGCAGGGATGAAGGCAGGCAGGCTGCAGTGGGTGATGAGTGCCTGTTCCCTTCTGCAGGTGCCCAGTGCCTCTCCACGACACCCCTCGGTCCATCCCGACAGCCGGCACTGGACCGCGCTCACCTTCGCCGTGTTACACGGCCACATCTCCGTGGTCCAGGTAAGATTCTGGCCAGGAATCCTTCCAGGAGACACAGGGGACTGAAATGCAGCACTGTGTGCCTTGCTCTCAGCCTTCCTGAGCCTCCTGGAAACCAGTGAAAAAAAACTTAAAACAAGGAGGGTGAAAATCAGTGACATAATTCCTAGCGAAGCCTTGATAACAAAACTCAGCGTGTTTGCGTATTTTTCTTTGGTTTCGGTGTTGCTCCAAGGCTCACTGCTTCCAAAATAGTGCTGCACAATCATTTCTTTGGTTTTAAATAAACTAGTGCTTCACGCGGAGTGATTACAGGTTGGCTGTTTGATCAGGAGCTTTATAACAGTAGATATTAGTTGGTTTATAAATTTACATGTGCAAAAATCCAATGTGTGCTGATTTCTGCTCTAATGGTAGCAAATAATCTCTTACTTCCTTCATACTCCTTGAGAACTGCATGAACAAGACTTAAGCTGTTGTGGGATTTGAGCCTGTGGCATCCTCCCTGCTCCATTTTCTGTGGAATTATCACAGGGGGCAGCAGGATGGGGTAGAGCCCCAGAAATGCTATTCAAACTTCCAGGGGATTGAAAAACTGATCACAGTAGACAATCAGTTTCTGTTGAATTTAATTTACCTTCTGCTCAAAGGGAAGGAATAAAAGAATATATATATATATATAAGTAAATGGAGGCTGCACATACTCATCTTTTGTTTGTGTACATTTGTACATAATTATAAAGATTAGATTCCACCTGGCGAACTGCCCAGGCAGCCTTTGGTATTCCAGAGGTTGGACAGCCTTAATTTATGTGTAAGATATGAGTTTGAATCTCCCAGGAGATGAAGCCAAGTGTATCAAAGCTCCTGTTGTGTGCTGCAGTGCCCACAGCCGTGGAAGCATGGAATGTCCTGGTGGATCCACATGTACAGGGCTGATCCTCCCTGCCAGCACTGCTCTGGGTGCTCCAGAGCCTTCTGCCAGCCCCACCTTGCCATAAAAAATCCCCATCACCCTGTCACCTTCTCCCCTTTCCCTGGTAGGGGGCTCTTTTCTTTTGAGCAGCTCAGTGAAAGCAGGTTCTGTGTGACAAATCCCTGTACTGCCAGGCCTCCCTACACAGGCTCCACAAGGTATGACCAGGCTGGTAATTCCCTGGGGGAGCTCTGCTTCTGTGCACAGCATGGAGCTGAGATGGGCTTCCTGCTCTGACTGCAGAGCCCTTTGGGGTTGGGAGATTCCAACTGCACAGCCATGACCATAAAGGAGATTAACAAAGGAGGTGCTGCTCCCCAGATGGGCCCTTGGTGTGCGTGCCCTCCTCACTCTGAGCCCACTGGTTCTCCTTTCTAACACCCAGCCCTGGCTGTTTTGTCCTTCTGAATGGCTCTTTTCCCAACTCCCTGTCTTTCCTGTGCCCCATGCAGCTGCTCCTGGATGCTGGTGCCCACGTGGAGGGCTCTGCTGTGAACACTGGGGAGGACAACTATGCTGAGACCCCCCTCCAGCTGGCCTCAGCTGCAGGTGAGCTCCTTGTGGCCTCAGCACTCTCCACCTCTTCGTGGCACCTGCCTGCTGAGCCCCAAGTACCTGTTTTCCAGCTTGCCCCATGCTTGCCTCCTCCCCAGAGCCCCCACAGAGCAGAGCTGATGGCACCAACTCTTTCACAAAGCACTGTCAAGGAACATACACCATCTTCTGTCTAGTCTGGGCATGTCTGTGGGCATAAGCAACAACCAGATGTGAAAAATTAACAAGTTGCCATTCAGCCTGGGGAAAAATAACTGTTATATAAGGAAATTTGGTTTATTAGTTTATTAAATGCAGGTAAAAATTCTGCATTTCTTCTCGTGGGCTGTCAGGAGTTGATCATTGTGTGAACGAGTCTATGCTGGCCTTGTTTGTCCACACTTTTCACCTCAAAGTGATTTTAGATTTTTCCTTTTGTTTCTTTCTCTGTTATTTTTGTGCTTTTATGAAGACGAGTGGCTGGCTTGCTCTGCTCCAGGCTTTATGGAAGGGATAAAAAAGGCCTCCTCCCCTCCCAGTGCTGGATCTCCTGCCACCACTCCCTACTCCATCTAATGGGAACAGAGCCAGGGAGTCCTGCCTGCAGCCAGTCCTGTGTTTTATGCTTGCAAAGAGGGGACCATCCTGATGTTCCTGTCCTCTTTCCCCAGGGAATTATGAGCTGGTCAGCTTGCTGCTCAGCAGGGGTGCTGATCCACTCCTGAGCATGCTGGAAGTCAATGGGATGTCATCGTCACTCCACGAGGACATGAACTGCTTCAGCCACTCAGCAGCACATGGCCACAGGTAATGCTCTGTTCCTGCTCAGAACAGGGGCTTTACACTCCAGGTGTTGCTGTGTGACTTTGTGACCCAAACCCTTGTGTGTGCAGCTCAGCAGATGGGGTTAGGACTCTCCCGGCAACAAAGAACAAAGATCTTTGTTTGCTATTTCTTATTCTTACACTTGCTGGTCTGGATCTGCAGCACTGAGAGTGAGCTGGTTTTAGGCCCTACATCAGCAGAGCAAGTTCCACCTAAGGGTAGGTTATGAGGTCAGGGTTATGAGATCCTGGTTCATGTTCTGAGATGGAATCTAATCAGATTGAGGTGGCAGAAATAACCTACAGCAGAGCCTGAGTGTCTGCATCTCTGGTTTTTGGATGGCCAACCAAGAGGTGAATCATTAAACCAGCCAGCCTGGGCTCTCCAGCCCTGTTTTCAGGGTGGTTGTTCAGAAATATTACTTCCAAGCTCCTCCAGAAATCTCTGTGTTCCCAGAAAAAAACATTAGTGCGATTCAAGGCTTGTTCTGCCATAGGAGAGGATGAAGTGATCCTAAGGCTGGGTCCTTAAAGCAGCTGGGTTTAGCCCCAGGGAGTGGTGTGGGTGCAGGGAGAGCTCTGGCTGGTGGCAATGCAGCAGCACAGGGAGTGCTGGGTGGCCCTGCTGGGCTGGGGAATGTCTGGACCAGCTGTCCCCAGCTGGCTGAGGGACACCAGTGATTCGAACTCCCCAAACAAGACACAAACAAGAAAGTCTCTTTATTGCAACTGCCGTGTGAAATTCCAAACAAGCCCACCATGTGAGGAGTACAGGCCATGTTTTTGCCCTTGCTGAGGGGCACCAGTTTCTAGGATGTGGGGTGGGGAATGATAACTGGTTTCCATGCTGCTCCACAGTGCCAGCTGTCTTTGGGAAGGAAATTATTGTTTACTGAGCTGGATCCCTAACCCCAAATCTCCACAGTCCTGTTTGAGTTGTTGAAATTTCATTTGTTAGTAAATGAAACCTCTCGTACCTGCTCAGGAACGTCCTGCGCAAGCTGCTGACCCAGCCCCAGCAGGTGAAGGGGGATGTGCTGTCCCTGGAGGAGATTTTGGCCGAGGGGGTGGAGAGTGACACCTCCAGCCAGGGCAGCTCCAGCGAGGGGCAGGTGCGGCTGTGCAAGACCCGGATGAAGGCTCTGCAGGAGGCCATGTACTACAGCGCCGAGCACGGCTACGTGGACATCACCATGGAGCTCAGGGCACTGGGTGAGCCCTTCCTTCTGAGCACTGTGTGCATAAAATCCTGCCTTCTCTGCCCCTCTCACTTAGAAGAGCAACAATCCCAACTGCAAAGCTCTCTAGTCTAAATTTGAAAAGTGTTTTAGGCTCCTCACAAGCTAATTTTTTCAAATTCCTGCTGCTCTGGGATGTCCCTTACTCTTGGCTGGGTCTTCTGTTCCCGTGTATCAAAAGCAAGGGGCATCTCTACCTGTCAGACACTGACACCTAAAATTCAGTGTTTATTAATGGTTTAAGGTGAAGGAACAAATCTGACCTCAAGCTAGGAGAGAGAAAAGCTTTGAAGCTTATGTGTAACCAGGAGAAAAGACCTCACACCAAGTCGTGTGGCATTACATATCCTTACAACTTCAGTTCACATTTATTTTGTGGTTCTGACTAACCATGAAGCTCAGAACAAAACAGGGAGTCTCTGATCCCTAAAAATCAGCAGAAATTTCCAATTTATGATCCTGGTGCCAGTCCTTTGTCACTTAATCTGTCAGTGACCCAATTCAGTCACTTTTAATATCAAGATAAAAATCTATCTGCTGTTAGGATGTAGGTAAAACTACTTCAGTGCTGCCAAGTGTTAGTAACAGAAGCAGGATAATCTCCTCACAGGCACTTCAGGAAATCATCTTTCACTGTCCCTTTTTCCTGTGGCTGCAGGAGTGCCCTGGAAGCTCCACGTGTGGATCGAGTCCCTGCGGACAACCTTCTCCCAGTCCCGCTACTCTGTGGTGCAGACCCTGCTGCGGGAGTTTGTCACCATCAAAGAGGAGGATTACAATGAGGAGCTGGTCACTGAGGGGCTGCAGCTCATGTTTGACATCCTCAAAACCAGCAAAGTAAGTCAGAGTTTATAAAACTCTATGAGAGCTGAGTGTTGTGGGGTTTTGTTGTTGTGCACAACAGGAACAAGGGAATGGCTGGGCAAAGTCCCTAGGAATTATGGCATGGAAATGGCCCTGGAAGCATTTATCTAAATTCATAAACAGCTCCCAGACAGTCCTCAAACACGGGGGGAAGCTGTACAGCTCTTTATACCTCCATAACTCCACAGATACTGTAATTCTGCCTAAATTTAAAGCTTGTCCCTCTGTGGGGAGGTTACTCCTGTAGGGTGCAGTTGCTGTAAGCCCCAAGTGAGCCCTTACAGCACATTTGGAACCTAATTGATGCTGAGTTGCTGATCCCTTTTCCATCCTCCTCACAGAATGATTCCATCAACCAGCAGCTCGCCTCCATCTTCACCCACTGCTACGGCAGCAGCCCCATTCCCAGCATTCCTGAAATCCGAAAGACTCTGCCAGCTCGGCTGGGTAAGGTGCTCACCTGAGCAGTGAGCTTCTTCTGGTTGCTGCTGGATTGGGATTTTTTTTTTTTAATTTGTTTGGTTTTTTTTTTCTGAAAAGCATGCACAGTTTTAAAATAAAAGCATTACCTTTTTTTTGTCCCTTTATCCAACAGATCCTCACTTTCTGAACAATAAAGAAATGTCTGATGTAACTTTCTTAGTGGAAGGAAAGCTCTTTTATGCACACAAAGTCCTGCTGGTTACTGCATCTAACAGGTGAGTCACTAACCAGGGGCATAATTAATCCAGCCATGATTATCCCAGAAATCATGTGTGGTAGTTGGAGTGTAGATATCTAGCCATGCCCTGCCTTCCCATTTATTGTCCCAGAGTTTGCAGGGAGAGCTGCAGTTGCTCCAGCTTTCCTGGAATCTCACGCTGGCCTGGTGCATTTGCAGTTAGCAGTTTCTTTCTCTGTTCTTGGCATAGTAACAGGGTTTTCCAGGTATCACAGGGTGGGATTAGATCAGATCCAGGCAATTTACAGTTTTAAATTGTTCCTGAACTAATCATCATTCATTTGAAGGAAATGTTTCGATTTTCAATGTGAAAGGAACAAGGAAGGATCTTTGTTTTCCCCTTTATGTTTGTGATGAGTGTGTGACATACTAATACAGTTAAATTAAATCTTTTCAATTAGATCTGTTTAAAACCATTCCCAGGTTCAAGACACTAATGACCAATAAAACAGAGCACGATGGCCATGGCAGCAAGACTGTTGAAATCAGCGATATGAAATACAACATTTTCAAGGTATGGAACTTAATTCCACTTTTTCTTTATTCTTTTTCATCTACTCAACTACTTGGAAAGCAAGACAAAACCAAATAGTAATATCATAATCAGATAATAAGTAATACCATAATTAGATAATTACAAGTAGAAATGGAGTACCTTTCAACAGATCTGAATTCCAGGAGTTTTCTGAAATACCCTTTTTCCAAAGTTCCAGCTTAAAAACAGAATCCTCCAGTCTATATTCTTATTTTCTTAGGCAGCTGAGTCCTCCATAGTGCAGGAGAAACTAGTCTTCTACTGAAAGGTAGTTTTATACTTTTAACACACCGTTTTCATACTTTTTATGGCACCATTTTCATGCTTTGCTAAGCAAAAAGTAACTTGTTTACCGCAGGTGCATTGCCAGGCTTCATATTAATTCAAATCAGATGATCAGAAGTCAATGGTGTCCCTGTCAAGAAAGGCTCAGAACTGAGAACTATGCTTTGCTTTTATGACATTTCCATGTTTAGTGGAGGAACGGGGCGATGTGAAATGCAGAATAAGTTGTGTTGCTGTTTCACTAAAGGGTTGAGGGTTTTTTTTCTTTTTATAAGCAAACAAACGACATCTGTTGGTCAGCAGTGCTGTTATCTCGCTAGAGGGAAGTAAGATGACCATGAGAACATCTTTGTTCTGCATGTGAGGGGCTGTACAAGTTTTGTGTTGGATAGGTGACATCCAAATTTTGCAGCTCAAGCTACAACAGAGAAGAAAACATAACAGAGTATTGAAACAACTTTCCTGAACAGCATTTGTACATCGAAAGGTTTCTAAAGATAAACTTGTGCTTCAGTGGACTGAGAGAGAGAGAGAGAGAGAGACAAATGAGAAAGAATTGAAACAGGGAAGAATTTCTGTAAATTCAGGCAGATGGGTTAAGGAGAGGCAGGTCAGGTAGGGTGGAGGATGCTGAGCCACCCGAGCTGTGTGTCCTGCTCAGGGCTCTGCTGGGAAGAGCTTTGCTCTCAGATAACTCTTACACAAATAAGGCAGAAGGAGCAGCTTAGTTTTGTTCCCAGCCATGTTAGGAATGGCAAGCAGAGCTTGCAAGCCCCACACGGCACCCAGGCCACTTCTGTTCCAACGCCAGATCCATTCCCTCCCCTGACACTGCTAGGGCTGGGGGTGGGCACGTGCAGATCAAAGAGCAGGAGCTGCCTCTTGCTCTCCCTGCAAACAATTAATGCCTTTTCCTCCGGGCCTGGTGAGGGGCTGGAAGCTGATTAGAAGCCCAGCAGGGGAGGCAAGTGGCTGGGAGGTCCCCGGGCCACTCCTGCTGGGCTCGCTGGCAGCTCCGCGCGTGACCAGCCTGCCAGGCTGCACCAGCCCGGATCTGAGACAAGGACAGCGGTGTTGCTCAGAGACACGCTGTCACCCTCAGCCCAAAGTCCCCAGCAGGGCCCTTTTCAGGGCCCAAGAGAGAAAGGACTGTTAGAAAGCAGCAGATTTGCCACGCTAGGGAGTGAAAAAAAGCCACCAGTGGAGGTGAGAGCCAGCCCAGGACGCGATTCCCGTCTGCTCAGGAAGGGGAGCACAGCCATCAACAGCCCCTTGTGACTGCCGTGATAACTTCTTGCCTGGCCTTCTTCCCATTCCAGATGCTGATGCAGTATTTATACTATGGAGGGACAGAATCCATGGAAATTCCCACCACTGATATCTTAGAGGTGAGAGAGCTTTTTCTTCCAAGTCTTGCCAAGTGCACTGGGGCATAAAACAGAGTTGAAAGGCAAAATCTGTGAGCTAACAGCAGGCTCCCATTCAGTCCAGGAGCATACTTAACGCTTGGAAATGAGTTTAAAAGTTTCAAAACATCACTGCTTGGTGTTTCTGTGTCGTGGTGACAGAAAGCAGAGCAAATATGCTTGTGGCAGGAGCTTTTGCTAAGAGGGGAATGTGTCAGTCTGTCACTTCAGCATGGAGTGGCCTTTTTGCTGTTTCATGAGGACTTGGCCATTAAAACAGAGTCAGAGACTCTTCAGAGAGGAAATCATCCGTCCTGTTTGCCTTCCCTAGGCCTTTCAAGCCTCATGATCTCAAATAGCCTCTCTCTTGTCCCCATAGCTGCTGTCGGCTGCCAGCCTGTTCCAGCTGGACGGCCTCCAGAGACACTGTGAAATCCTCTGTGCCCAGACCATCAGCATGGACAACTCTGTCAACATCTATAAATATGCAAAGGTAGATCCACCCCCCTGGTTTGAGAATCCCAGTGAGCAGCCTGTGTGCTCCTGGTGGTAACTAAAAACCCCAGGTGGGCACCCTCCCTGCAGGTAACTGCCCCCCAGCCACAACACCGGTGAGATGATTGCCAGCTCCAGGCTGGAAAGTCCTGCACAGCCCCGGTGTGTTTTCTTGTCTGAAGCAGTCATGGATGAAATGGATGGGGGATCCCTGCAGAGTAGGGGAGAGCTGTCTTAGCAGGCTGATACAGCAACATCAGCAAATCCTGAGGGATTCAAATCCTGGGAGCAGCGGGGGCAATTGATCACAGCGCAGCAACTACAGCATAAACCCTTTCTGAGCACCCCCACTGCTAGAAAATATTCTTTTCAGCTTCAAAAGGAGCATAAAGTCTGTTGTGTGACAGATACACACCTCAGTAACACATAACCTAAATCAGAGAAGTACTCTGCCCTTCCTGGAATTTTGCAGGATCAGATCTCTTAAAGACAAGGAGAAAACTGCACAGAGGGCTGGTAATGGGTTTTTGTTTACTGTGGGTGTAGAGTCCCACTGATGCTTTTCAATTTCTCTCACATTGGACTGGTTTCTTTCAGACCTAAAATTTAACAGTGTGCAGTGGTGAAAAGGGGAAACAGCATTCCCTACTGGCCATTATGCACTTTTCCTCAGATTATTACTTGCACAAAATTCCCAGGAAGAGGCTGTGTGTGCACAGAGCTTCTTAATATTGAACTCGAGTTTCGTTGTTCTTGTTACTGATCCCAAAGCAATAGGAGCGAGATCCCAGCCAGAAATCACCTCGTGTTGGTTCAGGGGTGCAGCATCCCTGTTCTCCTGCCTTCAGCCCCTCGTTGTAGGGATGAGGCTCCCGTCCTGTGACCCGTGTCCTGATTGCCCCGAGCCCTGCTCGCCATCTGCCAGCACAGCGGCGTTGTTGTGTGTTGTGGCTCAGCCAAACAGGTACCTTGGCCACCTCATCAGCCAGCTGCTCTGCTGCAGGAAGGGAAGGGGCTGGAGTGCAGGCCAGCAGCCCTGCCAACAGCAGGCCAGCAGGAAAAGGAATTTAAAAAGCCTGGATGCCTCCCTGCAAAAAGCGCTGGGAGAAATTATCAAATTCCTGCCTTCGGTGCTTTTCCACTGTTACTCCTGTCTTTTAATGTTTCCTGAGAGACAAAAAGGAGAAAAGCATTAGGAATGAGAGGCTCAGGGATGTCATTTAGGTCTGTGATGTACAGAAGGGGTTAATAATCCTGCTGTCTTCCTCAGATTCACAACGCACCAGAACTGGCCTCTTTCTGCGAGGGTTTCTTCCTCAAGCACATGAGCTCCCTGCTGGAGCAGGACTCGTTCAAGCAGCTCATCTACAGCAGGACCAGCAAAGTGCAGGGCCTGGACCCTCTGCGGGACCTGCAGGCAGCCCTGGCCGGCCGCCTGCACTCCGTGTACGTCACGTCCAGGGTGTGAGGCACGGCCGGCGCTGCCAAACCGCGCTGGGGCTGTTTGCCTTCTGCATCTCCTGAAAGTGCCCTGCACAGGCACCCCCCTGCTGAGGGAGGGGAGCTGGCTTCTCTGTGCTGCTGCTGCTGCTGCCACAGGAACAACACTGTCACACAAACACTGCCACGGCCCGAACACCAGCTGAGGGGCAAGGGGAGAACCCGAACCGCAGAGATCGGCGCTGCCCTTTCCACGAGCACGGCGCCGGGCTGTGGAGAAACAGGCAATTCACCTAAGCCCAGTGCTAATACATGGGCTTAAGTTCATCCACACAGATGTTTTCCCTGTAAAAAGGCTGCCTAGAAGGAGTTTCCTGATCCTGAAGCCCATCCCACGAGCCGTCTGTCTGCACACAAAGTACTTCCCCTCAGTAGTACCAGCATCTGTACATCGCAACAGAGTGACAGAAACTTCCCCCAAAACTGTTCGCACCTTGACAGGGAGGTTTTGTGTGTTCAAAGCTGAGTAGAAACTAATACTAACACTGAAATTACTCACTCATTAAGCCTAATGTGAAGAGCTGAGCTGGGGCAGGGAGGGGAGAGTTGGGGGTTTGAGTGTTTTTACTGTTTCACTGTGCCGGTTGTTAATCTGGATCTGTTTTGAGGAGAAAGAAGACTGTCTGTCTACCCTTTTGCTGTCAAGGTCTGATAGTGTCAGTCAGTCACTGTCACCTTAAAAGCCTCTTTCTGAACATTACCTGTGAGACCTGACATCACAAAAGATACTTTGTAGAAGGCTCAGGTGTAGCAGGAGCTGGCACTAGGCTGAAAAACTGCCCAGTTGCAAAAATAGCAATAAAATCCTCCCCTGGCCTCCAAAGAACTTCCAGCACAGTGGTTTGTTCTCTATCTGGAGCTGGTTGGGATTAAGGAAAGACTTCCAGCTACTCCCACTGAGCTTTGCTAAGCACCCACCAAAAATAATTTGCCAGCTCACTTCCATTTGTTATAGACAGGTGAACAAGAGGAAACCAAGTTTTGAGTGGAGAACTATTTATTCCTTATTAGAAATTCAACAATTTATTCCCATTGTATCTAAACTCAGTGGAAGGAGGAGGCTCAGCTGTGCCCAGGCTCCAAAGCACAACACAGACACAGTTTAGATAAAGGGAAGGAGAAGGAGCCACCAGCATTTCCCAGCAAATCCATCAAAATCTGACATGGCCTTGTTCCTAAAGGATTTACACACAGGCAAATTGCATGCATGGATAAGGATTTTTAGTCAGCTGACAGACAGGTTGGTCAGGGCACACTCCCTTTGTGCTTTAGGTACACATCTGCTGAACATCACCAGCTCCAATAACCCTATTTATTACAGAAAGCCATACAGGGGGGGTCAAAATTATCACTGAGAAATGCCACAGAAAGGCTTTATTTTGGAAAGTATTTTTAAGTAGCTGCTCCAGCTATCTGTACAAATACGTAGGTCCTCTTTTGTTGCTGTAATATTACAATGCTTTGTTTAATTGTACATTAATGTTGTCATTTATGTAAATGTACCAGGATTTTATTAACAACATAATTTTAAAATACACAGGTGCTGTTATTTATTTTGTTCCTCTAACAGTAATGCAAAAAAAAAGATTTAAAGACACTTAGGTGGAAAAGGCTGTTGCAGTTGAAACAAATTGGTTTTGGTGTAAATATACCTAATTTTAGGGATACAGAGGTATTCATTTCCCCTTCCTAGGCTCAGACATTTTTGTGAAGTTAAGAAGTTTAACTTGCATTTTTCCCTAGCTGGAATAAGATTACCTGCTTTCCAGCAGAAAGCAGCGAATGGTAGTGTCCAAAAAAAACCCTAATTCCAGGATTCTTTGTAGCAGGAAAAACAGTGAGGGTTAAAGCAACTCTTATGCCAGAGGTATTAAAAAAAAAAGGCAGATGATCCTTCCCTTCCATGTCACCTCAGGATCCCAAAGGCCAGAAGGGCTCTGTTTGGTGCTCTGTGGGAGGATTGATGTCAGAGCACGGGACTCATCCAAGAGGCAAGAAGTATAAAAGCTTAAGAGCAAGAATTTGACCCAGAATTATCTTTTTTTTTTTCTCCTTAATTGGGAGCCTGCCAGCATAAACAGTGACTTGTTCTCAAGAATCATGGAATACAAACACCTCAGATTCCCTTTGGAGCACTTTAGTAAGTAGGCTAAACAGAAATTCCTTGTGAAGGCAGTGGTACACTGCCTGTGTTTTATAGAGTGCTGCCCGGGGAGCCTGAGAAAGTACCAGAGCAGTTTGCCCAGCTTTGGGGAAACACAGAACTTTGCTGGCCATAATGACATCATTCCAGGGAGCAGAGGAAATAAACATCTGCCTGAACAGGCTCGATGACTTCCAGCCTGAAATAAAGCCTTTTTTGCTCTCTAATAAGGCTTTGCACAGCAGGCAGGCCCTGGCTAATGCAGCACCACCTCTCACAGGCCCTTTGCCCTCGCCAAATGCTGCCCAGGCAGGCAGACTCTGCTTCCTGCACCTGCCACAGCCACACAGCTGGGGCGACATGCAGGGAGAGGGCAGGAGGCTCCCCCGAGGAGTGGGACAGCAGGCTGCTTGTGGCAGAGGAGAGGGCTCCAAAGCTGGATCTGCCTCCCCAAAGGGCAGGGCTGGAGCTTGAGGCATCCATTAATCCACAGAATGGTGCACTTAGTGTTACTTGCTCAAGAGAAGGAAGGGAAGAAAAAAGGTGTCTGGTGATAGTGATGAAAAATCACAGCAGAGCAAGGAAGAAGGAGCGACACAGCCCAGAGCTGGAGTCACCGCAGTGCTGTCCCTATTCCTGCTGTTCCAGGCACAGGATTTCACCTGGTGATCCTCTCTCCATGCCTAGCTCAGGTGGGAGAAGGTTTCCTGTGTCCCCTTTCTACCTCTCTCCATCCACAGCCCTCTTACGCACACGAAGCCCTGCCCAGAAACCACACACCAGGGACAGCCTGTGATTCCCAGGTGCACAGGCCAACAAAAATCCAGCTCTGGAAGTTCAAAACTCCCAAGAGAGTATCAGCAGGGCCAAATGGAAAGGACACACGTTCCTCCTGCCGCTTATCCAGTGTTTCCCAGACAGCTCCGTTCTCCCTCAGGCTGCTCTGGGATGTGAGACCTCTCCTGGCAGCCCTTCCAGCTCACAGCAGCCTCAGCTTCCCTGGTCCTGCTTCCTCCCAGGACATGGCAGGGGTCAGCTGGCTCCAGCTGTCAGAAAAGCTCAGGGCCCTCCGAGCAGCCGGCATGATTCCAGTGACAAGTAGGTCACATCTCGAGGCCACCTGCAGGGAGCTGCTCAGCCAGACGTGGCTGCCACGTTTGCCTCCAATTAGCCACAGGACCCCATCACTGCGGGCAAATTCTGGGCATCGAGAGGAGGGAGAGGTCCTGCTGCAAGGGGATCAGCGGTCTGGGACGGCCAGACACCCACTGGAGGGTGTGGGACAGACCGGGGTGATGCACTGGGGTACTGGGATGTGCAGGGACCTGTACTGTCCCCACGCTGGGCCGGGCTCACACGGCTGAGCTGGCTTAGGCTGGGATTAAAGGCACGCTCTGCAATTAGAGGCACACCCGGCTCCTTCCGGCATTCCCAGCCCCATCTGTGCAGGGTTTCGAGAGAGGGAATGGTGGCGGTGTTCATCCCTAGTGTCCAAGGCCATCTCTCTGCTTGTCATTCCTTGGAATAACAAAAAAAATCCTTTCCCTAATGCATCAGGATGTTTCCATCCCTTTTTTGGGGAGTGAAATACACCTAGGAAGTGTAGGATCATAAGGATTTCCAGGAAAGCAAAACAAGTACAGAGATGAGGCAATAGGCTTCCAATTAATTATGGTTTGGTGGATGTACGAATGATTCTTGTATCTTTTACAAATCCCTTTTTTATTCCTGGAATAATTTTAGATTTTTTTTTTTCCCTTTAACAAATCATTACATTTGAGAGGAAACAATGCAAAATTAATGCAGGGAGAGATCATGGAATCGTCATGGAATGGTTTGAGTTGGAAGCCTCATCTCTGAGCCTGTCCTGGGCTGGCTCCTGTCCTTCAGCCACTGCTTGCAGGTGGACATGGAAGTGATGGAGAAGTTGAAGTTCAGGGAATGCTGGTTGGTTTTCCCTGCCTCTGGCAATCTGGTCATTAAAAAGACCCCTGATTGACCTCTTCCAGCAGGGAGACATTTAAACGAGAGGTGGCAAAAGAATTGGAGCTTCTGCACAATGAAATCTGCAAGTATCCAACTTAAGATCCCCCCCAGATTGTCACAGGTGCAATTTACATGCACCACTCCTGGAGTGTGCAATCCTCCTTGGCCAGGAGCTTCTAATCCTGCTGGAAATGCACTAGACCAGGATGTAGTTTTCATTTTATGCAGTTAAAGACCCTCTGGGTGACCCCCAGTCACTGGAAGGACCGGACTGGGCTCCCAGGGCACTAATTCCAGTTTTTGGGAATAGCACAGGAGCCTTGCCCTTGCCCAGAGGAGCAGCCAGTGTTTCCCTGTCTGGGACAGAGGAGGTGGAAACACGCTGGGTCAGTGCGAAGGTTTGCAGGGAGAGGAGCATCCATGGGGAAGGGAGACTTCCGCAGTTCCCATCTCCCTGCAGGCACAGGTGATCCCGAACCAGGACAAAGCGATGCTCCCAGCGCATCCCGGGACGAGCGGTCCCAAACGGGCGGGGCCGGGGGATTTAAATCCCCGGGAATGGCCCCGGCCCTTTCCTCGTTCAGCGCTCGGTGCGGGCGGCAGCGGCCGGGCCGGGCTCCTCCGGAGGGGCACAGGGGATGGGTGTCCCAGTACAGGGATGGGTGTCCCGGCACAGGGGATGGGTGTCCCAGTACAGGGATGGGTGTCCCGGCACGGGG
>VWZS01007186.1:0-27104 GCA_013397075.1 Rhabdornis inornatus
CCCCTAGCCCCACCGTCGCCTGCAGGCAGGGATCGCCAGACAAAAGCCCTCGCAGGTAGGCACGAGGCGAGCGTTTTCTTTCGTTTCTTACGTAACGACATCATAAAGGGGAGGAAAAAAATTTGAAAGAGAAAAAAAAAAAATCGTCGTTGCCCAATTCCGTATTATTTTTTCTTTTTCCTCCAAGTCACTTCGGCGTCGCGGTGGCTGCGTGTTTTATACTCTGGGGCCAGCTTGTGCTGTGTCCTCGATGGTAGCATAGCTTGAAAGTTGCTGACGATAACTTGCCTTTCAAGATGAGGTGGTGTTTTTTTTTGTTTTTTTTGTTTTTTTTTTTTTTTTTNTTTTTTTTGTTTTTTTTTTTTTTCATAATTACTAAAATGGCTCTCCAATAGGCTAGACCAACATCACTGTGCTTCTGGCCAAAAACCGAACTGAGTGCCCCAGCCACAGGCTTTATATTCGTTGTACCTGCTATAGGAAGTAGCAGCAAAGTATTTTAAAAATGTAATATTCTTGGTAATTGCATAAACTTTTCTGGTACTTGATTGTTGGGGGCCAAGTACAGCCTTGACAGTGAGGCCCTTTTGGAGTTACTGTTGTGTTAAAAACAACCCTGTTTTTTTCGTTGTCCTTGTAACTTGAGTGATTGCACTTAGTTTCGTTGTGTTTGCTCCAGTGTGTATGTAACCTACTTTGAGTTATCTTTGCCCTGCTTGGTAATTAATTAAATCCAGAGGCTCGTTTGAAATATTGCCATGTGCATTGTTTTTATGGTCCTTATTCAGTCAAAACGTTGACTTTGATGGGAAACTCGAATGAATAAGGATTTGGTGTTTTGGCCCAAAAACCTGATTTATACCAAGTTCAAGGACTACTGAATAAGGATCGTTAATAACATTGGCACTAACAGTTATTGTTACAACAGTTCTCACATTACAGATGTCTTTGACTGTTAAAATGCTAATATGCTTTAGAATATTCTGCCTCCCCTTTCATTTACTTCATATTTTTAATTCGTGCTCCAAAGCACTCTTAACTAGCTCTTAAAATATCCAGCTTCCTGAATATGCATCCAAAGCCTCAAGTTTCTGCTGTTTTGGTGGGGGTTGTTTTGCATTTTGTTTTGAGGTTTGGGGAGGGTTTTTTTTTTGTTAGTTTGTTTTTGTTTTTTAAGAAACTGATGTGAAGGTGTCAAAAAGCTAAGAATCTTCCCATGGGCAATATGAACTTGCATGACCTCCACACAGCTTATGTCACCTTAAGACAGAACAGTATTTGCCTTGCTTTGGATGAAATTTATAGAACATACAGAGTCAAAATAGAAAGATATCAGTACCATGCTGCTTTTTTCCAATCCTTTATCTTGAAATAAAACTCTTAAATGAAATAAACCTTAAACTCATTTTAAATTTATTTATTTTAACAAGTAGTTATGCAAACTATGCTTATGCAATAGTTTTTTTCCAGACGGCAATCTTGCTGCTGTTATAACATCACTGTGATGCAATAATATGAACAATAAAATCCTCTGTTTGAGTCTTATTACACACTGTTAAGCAATGTATCTGACTCATCAGCTTAATTGACTCTTCTAGGTGACCTTGCCATGATCATTACAGCCAGTTATGAGATATAAATGTGCTTAGGCTATGTAATAGAAAAAAAATGCAAATAGATGGCCAATTCCTGCAGTCTATTCTAAAACCAAATGACAATTGATTTCTGTGTTAGTATTTTACAGTACTAAAGCATTACCTTACAGTGTTTGAAAATATTTTTTTGGTAGCTACAAGATAATGTAGCTGTCTAATACTTATGATAAGCATGACTGTCAAAAACAAGATTGTGTAAACAAGGGAATACTTGGTCTTGACTAAAAATATGATAGAAGCAATGTTATTAAAAATTATATTATATGGCAGATCTGAAATTAATCTAAAACCACCTGTGTTTTTCACTAATTCACTTGTTGAATTGGTCCATATCCAAAATAGCATACTATGAGATTGAATTTTGTGACAGATATTAAATATACATTCTGTTAGAAGGAATGCCTTATTTAAGACATGGCTTTTTTTTCCCTTTGTTGAGTTGCTCCACCTTGGTGTAATTTTCAGTCTGTCCTGTAGTATTTGAATAATTAACCAGTTTTTACTACAGAGGTGTCTGCACAACAGCTGACAATATAGATGCCAGTGCTGCAAGACTTCTCTTTACAAGTGGAATGCAACCCAACAAAGAAACTAATGCTCAGCATGAGCAGTGGTCTGGACCATCTCACAGAATTGGAGCTCTAAAGATTGCTATTTCTCTGCTCCGTCTGCTGTGAGTGGTAGAGAACAACATTTTACAGACAGTGTTTATTTTATATATTTACTTCAGTTGTTATATAACAAGATGCATGTTTAGCGCATCAGTTGGGATTAATTGACATAATTCTGTGGCCTTTAAATAGAGCCATATCAATTTAGGTCAGCTGAAGGTCTGGTCCATGGTTGGAACTTTAAGAACACCGTTCAATAATAGAAGCCATTTGTTGTCAGAATAATTAATATTTGATTTTGTGGGCTTTTTTTTTTAATAGTTTGTAACTAAGGGAAACCTGAGATTGTATTTCCAGAACATGGTTGCTATTAAGTTATAGCTTTTCACAGTCTAGTTCTTCCTGCTGTCAAGTAGCTATTGAGATGAGAAACATACTGTCATAGTACTGTAACTTCGGTAACAGTTGTTTCTATTGAGGCTTTATTAAAAATACTGGAAAGTGATATGATATTTATTAAATTGCCTGTTTACATGTGTATACTATATATATATAATGTATATATGGAATTAAATATTTACCCAAGATATATTTACTTGCCTTTCAGTTTTAAATTTTTTCCTAGTGCTATCAGGAAAAAATTGTTTTTCGCCATTTGAACCAGAGCAATAAACAGCTTGTTTTGAGAAAAATGAACAGATCTGGCAGAATCATACTATCTTCATAAGGAAATAAAAGAAAATGTGGAGCAAATTTGCACTTATTAAGTTTCACTGACCTTTTCTGAAAAACAGCTACCCTTAACATATATTTTGTGCTCCACAGATAGAAAGTTTATTTCAGTAACTTACCTTTAGTAAGCAGGCCATACAAATGAGTTAATTTGTAGTTCTTAAGATAAACAGTAACTTAGGTAATTTTTCTAACAATGAAAGACTTTTGTAAAAATTACATACGACATCAGCTTTCTGGATACAACATGGAGTTGGGTAATATGAGTTTGCAATATCATTTTGAGTTCCATGACAATCTTACGTATGTTTTTCTTAAATTTGATTGAACAGTGTCATAATAAATGATTTCTGATGTGCCCAATGGAACATATTTTGTGAACATATTCCATTTTTTTATTTCAATAATATGATCAACATTTTAGCAAAAGTGGGTCATCTTGTACAAAGTTATCATCATCAGTGTTCCACTGACCTAATTACACACTGGTCCTGAAACAGTAAGCACTTAAGATGTCCGTGAAGTTGTAGGAAAAGGAAACTGCGTACAGGATCAGTAGTTCTACATTGCTTTATGCTTTTGTAATATATTTATGGTCCTTATGCACATTACTACATAACAGCCAGAGACTGGTGGCAATATTCATATTGTAAATGGTTTTCCCCTTTGTGACTGCGGATAACCTGTCCATCATAGCATAAAATGCAGTCACCGAGACTTTTTCAAAAAGTTTTCACTTCATTTGTTCTATGTTGTCCAGACCCTCTGGCCCACAGATCTCTCCCAGGGATATCACTCTTTCAGCGTGGCCAGAATTAAAGCTTTTCTTCAACAGGAACATAAACTCACAAACTTGTAGGTAAAGGGCAAGAAGTATGTTGAAGGATTTCAGTGGAGATTGGAAATACTCTCTGTTGGAGAGGATTTCTGAATTATGATAGATAATGATAGGTGCAGAGTTTCATGGCATAATTTTTGTCTATGGGAAGCAGTAGAGGTAGAGTATCTCCAGAATTTTTCAGCGGTGTTTAGGGAGGCTGTGCATGCATCACCTGAGCTTAAACTCAGCTTCCTGTCCAATGTGTCTGATGAGAATTATATTTTTTCTGTACCTCATGAAATTATTGAGATAGATAGGAACTGATTTTAGAATACTTTGAAGATAAAATGCAAAATATATCTTTCAGTTTTCCAAAACTTGGAATGCAAACTGTTAACTTTCAAATCTATGAATAGTTTCTATAGCAGCTCACCTGGTATGCCAGATTTTTAAAATTGATAAACTGGGGCAGAATGGTGGCAGTAATATAATTAATGATACCTATGCAAAACAAGGACAACAGCAACTAAAAATAAGCAGAGACATTAAGATAAGCGCAATTGTTTTTCTAGAGTGTGCCATATAGTGGTGGTGATGATAGAGACTTTTTTTTCTAGAACAAGAAACTATACATAACTGCTTTTTCTTCCATTTTTAAGGACTGATATATAGTCTTTTTTAGACACAATGACACGAAACTAAATTGTGTTTGAGCATCCAACGCTAGAAATGGGATTTCATTTAGTTTGATAGAATCACTATCAAAATGCTAGAGCTGTAGAATTAAACAGTCATTTCCTCCTAGGATATGTTTGAAAAATTATGCTTGGAAATAACATAAATTATTTTGCTAAGCATAAATGAAAACATGCAGGTATTCTATGGGGAAGCTTACATACATGAGGAGGCCCCCATACATTCTCTAAAACAGAAATTACTTATGTAATTAGATTATGCAGAAGTGAGCGAGGTTGTGGCCCTGTCCTCCAAGCTTTGAGACCTTTCAATCATTACAGTGTGAATACATAAATCCCCAGGATCAGATCTCGAATGTGCCATGTTGTCACTTCTGTATTTTTTGGAGTCCCATGGATAAATTAAGTTTTTGTACATACATAATTTTTTGCTTCAATAGCATGAGTCCTATACATCAGTCTCATCAATACTTGGATCTGGGATTGTATTCTGCTTCTGTTAAAGTCAATGGCAAAATTGCTGTGGGAGCAAGGCTGGCTCTGTAATTAAGTTAATAGGGTCGAGTGTTATTACATTGTAGAATGGGCACTCAATGCCATTAACATCAACCAACCAAATGTTGGTTTTATAACACTTTATGAGGGAGTGATAAAGCAATTGAAAAATTAATCATAAGGGAAAATATTGGAATTTGAAATGTAGTCAGAGGAATCATTACAGTTCATTAATTTATGTGTAAATACTCATGTTTTCCAGTGGAATTATAAAACGCAAGTGAAGTGAAGTGGAATGGCTGGTTCCATTGAAGGCATGTTGCCATTATCATCAGATGGAATTTAATTTGTTTACAGACTCAGCATTGGGCTGATCCGCATGGAGAAATATTACTAAACAAGGGTTTTGACTCCTGTTTGTAAAGCCACAGTTCCAGTTACTATAATAAAAGTGCTCAAGAAATATAGAAAGAGTTAAAGATCTTTTGTTGTTTGGTTAATTCACAAAACTAATGGCATTAGGTCTAACTGCATAAATAGCAAACCCATATGACTTTGTCAGTGGGTTACATGTCTATCTTGACAGCTTTACTGATGGACTCTGGCAGAGAGCAAAGCTGAACATTGCATGAAAAAACATGGTCATTTTGATACATGCTTAATATTTGCTGTAGATTGCATACTACTTACATTTTGTCTGTTTGTGCCAGGAACAATGTGTACAGGAGAGAGACTGGCCAAAACGGGAGTTAACAGTGCTACAGTGAGCAGATTGGGCCATTCCAGTGTACAATCTGCAGATGTCCCATGGAATGAGGGACATGAACTCTGCAGCTGGTTGGGCTAAGTGCAGCTCTCTGCCAGTGTTAGGCTTGCAGGTGGATATTTGGACATGCAGTTGAGTTTTTATCCATCAGTATGGTCATGTTGATGAACTATGTAATTAGACGACATTCATTTAGGAAAAAACCCCACAATCCAAACCCGTTTTTACTAATTATTATTACCATTATTAGTATTTCTCCTAGACCACAATGTAGGACAAACACTGAAGTGGATAGCTTTGAGCTGGAGACCATACAGATAGACACAGTCCAAATTCTTATCCTGATACCGTCTTGTTCAAGACTTTGCTTTTATATCATGTGAAAATAAAAGTTGGGAATGTTATAGGGGGAAAAAAAAGTATTTAATCTGTGCAGGTATGGTTTTGTCTTCTNACATGATACAATTTCCTGCTGTATGCCATGAAAGGTGTCTGCTACTGGTACAGGTGAATACAGTGACTGTAGTTGATCAAGACAATTACGGATCAGTAATTGTGTATTCCCAGTTGTACAATATAATATAATGAAATCCCAGTATTCTAGTAGTGTAAAATGATGCTACAGACACTGAAGATTTACAAATGTGACAAAAGGTCAAGTGGCCTTGTCTTCTCTGTTTTTTGATGTTATAAAGTTTTTAAAGTTTAAATTATTTTTTAAGTGTTGAGTTGCACTAGGTTTAAAACAGTATATACATTAAGTCATTGATTCCCTGTATCAGTGAAATGGACAAAATGTCTATACACCTATTTCAGCAAATCAAACTACTGAAAATTTGGAGAAACAGATGTTGCTTTGCTGTAGGGTTCATTTTTGGTTTTAAAGCTGATCCAGCTCCTTCAGTCTTGACAGAAAACTCCCTTTTGACTCCACTTAGAATTTTGGATCAGGGTCTAACTATGTAACTATTTGTGTATTAGAGGTACATTTCTTCTTTTCAAACATGGTAATTTGTGGTGCTGCTTTTGCACTAAAATATTAGATGGTGTCTTTAGTGTGGCTGGTGTCTATTTTTCATTAGGGCTGTATTATCAAAGACAAATAGTTACATGTCAGTAATTAACCATGGGTTTTAGGAAATTCTACTTAGTTGTTCCATTAAGTGTGTTAATTTTTTCATGACAGAAGAATTGGCATGGTTTGATGGAACAGAACCCAGCTTGAAACCTTAGTCTTTATGACCCTGCTTAATTGCTACTACATCACTCATTCCACTTTGCCTTCTGGAAAAGACAAGAGAAACTGGCAGAATACAATTCATTAATTCTTTTATAACTCTCTCGACTGATAACGTTAAAATTAGTTTCATTAGTCATCATAAAAACATTCCCAGTAAATAGAGACATTAATCTGAAGTGGCTGATTATTTAATTTTTTTTTTTTGGTCATACAAGCAAGAATGATTGCTGACTTGATAGTCAGTTCTATAAAAGCACTTGGCATATGACATTCTTTTTAGCAGGAACATGACTGACTGTGGAACATGTGCATGCTGAGAAGCTGTGTCTAAGATCAAAACCAAGTGATCTTGTGAGAATAAATATTTTTGCATTAAAAGAGACTAAATAAAACAAAGGCCAATTTCAACACTTAAGTTCAAATTTAATGATTAAAATATCTGAAGCTAAAGGTTAAGCTAGTTTTTCTTTGTTAATGGTAAGACTTCTGTGTCTAAACTTTCACTTCGATGCAAATACTGTTTCCTGGAGATGCACATGCCTCAATGGTATTAAACTTTACTTTGACAGAATGCGACTCTTTGTCGAATGCAAATTTTTAATTAAATGTTATAGAAAATGACATAATTTTTGTCAGTATTTTTTAGTCATAAAGTACTTGCCCAAACTGCGTGTGTGAACTTGCTATTTGTATTAATATGATGGATACAAACACTTCTATATAGATATATATGTGTATATATTTTTACAGGATTCAAAAGCAGCAATTAAATGCTTAATAGATATAATAGATAATAGTGGTATTTTAAGACAATAGAAAGCACTTCAGCTTTTCTAAATCAGCTTATGTTATTTTTAATCCATGAAGGACCCAAATATATTGCATTTCTAAGTCATATGCCACAGCTGTTTTCAGAAGAGATGCTTTAATGTGGAACAGGATACTTTGCAGTGCTGCTCATCAACATGATTTGTGTTCTGCAGTTTAAAGTGTTGGAAGGTTTTAGTTTGGCCAGTGATATCATAGAAATTCTGTGACAGCATTACTGTAGGGTCAAACCCCAAATATTTTAAAATTGTTTCTTCCTTGGATCATATAATATTTGTTTCTGAAGTAAATCTGCTACCTCTAAGTGTCATGAAATTTAGAATATCAGTAGTTTCAGTGTTGAGCTATCTTCATATTACTGCAGGTTTAATGAACCAAATTCTTGTCTAAACTATTTGCCAGTAGCTATTTTTGTGTGTTTTGAACCAGCAATTCCTAAATAGTAATAAAATTATCTATTTATTTCAGGTTTTTGAGAAGATTCCCATTGAATCTGCTAAGAAAATTTGTTCTAGACAGATACTTCTGTCTGAGATTATGAAAGAAAAGGAAGAATGTGTGTGGATTTAAAATTACTGTATTTATCGAGTTGTGGAGTCAGAAGTACTGGGGAGATAGCTTGCTCTGTTGCTTATTGTAGGTCTTCTACGAATTGTTTCTGATGCAGCTGAGAAAAATGCAGACCCTTAAAAAGGAGCACGGACCTGTTGACACAAGTAGCAATGTGGACAAAATCATGGTACTTAAGTCAACCTTAGCAGAAGTATCTGAAGAATTGTCTACAAATGAAGATATACTACTTACTGAAGCAAGTAGTGGAAAGAGCAAATCTTCAGCTTGCCGGAGAAAGAGAGAATTCATTCCAGATGAAAAGAAAGATGCAATGTATTGGGAGAAAAGGCGGAAAAATAATGAAGCTGCCAAAAGATCTCGTGAAAAGCGACGACTGAATGACCTTGTCTTAGAGAGCAAACTAATTGCACTGGGAGAAGAGAATACCACTTTGAAGGCAGAGCTGCTTTCATTGAAGTTAAAGTTTGGTTTAATTAGTTCTGCGGCCTATGCCCAAGAGATACAGAAACTCAGTAGCTCAACAACTGTGTATTTTCAAGATTATCAGAGTTCAAAATCTAATATTAACTCATTTGTAGATGAACATGAACCATCTATAGTTGGTAGCAGTTGTATTTCTGTCATTAAGCATTCTCCTCAAAGCTCAATGTCTGATGTATCTGAAACATCAACTGTAGAGCATACCCAACCAAGTCGTATACAAAGCAACTGTAGAAGTCCCGAAAATAAGTTCCAGATTATAAAGCAGGAGCCCATGGAATTAGAGAGAGAGCCAAGAGATGACAGAGGTTCATATAAAGCATCCATATATCCAAACTACATGGGAGCTACCTTTAATGTGTACTCACATTCTCCTCCTCTCTTGCAAGTTAATAGGTCCTCCAGTAATTCCCCGAGAACGTCAGAAACTGATGATGGTGTAGTTGGAAAATCATCTGATGGAGAAGATGAACAGCAGGTTCCTAAGGGTCCAATTCATTCCCCAGTTGAACATAAAAATGTTCATGCAACAGTTAAAGTTCCAGAGGTGAATTCTTCAGCTTTGCCTCACAAGCTTCGAATCAAAGCCAAAGCCATGCAAGTTAAAGTGGAAGCAATGGATAATGACTATGATGCAACACAGAAATTGTCGTCACCCATTGACATGTCCTCAAAAAGACATTTTGAGCTTGAAAAACATGGTGCGCAAAACTTGGTGCATTCTTCTCACACTCCTTTCTCGGTTCAAGTGACTAATATCCAAGACTGGTCACTTAAACCAGAACTCTGGCATCAGAAGGAACTCAACGTTAAAATTCAGAGTGGTTGCAAAACTGGAGTTGTTGAAATAAAAGACAATATCTACAATGTCTCTGAGTCAGAGAACCTCTATTTGAAGCAGGGCATAGCAAACTTATCTGCAGAGGTTGCTTCACTTAAAAGACTTATAACAACACAAATCTCTGCATCAGACTCTGGTTAACTTACTACTGAAAAAGGCTTATTGTTTCAAAGGATGTCATTTGCAGTAGATCAATATGTTTTGTATGATGCTGAATTTTCACTGGACTTGTGATGTCATTTCACTGTAATGTTCACATAATGTCTGATTGGTGTCTTTTTGTGCACAAAATATTATGAAGACTAGGTTGTGCTATGATCACTATGCCTTGAGTATAGTCAAGTAGCCTGTACAAAGGCTGTATATAGTGGACTTTAATTTCTTTTTGTTCTACTACAAAGTGTGCAAGTTACCAGTTACAATAAAATATTGGTGACGAACATAGAACATCTACTCCAGTTCAGTTGATTTTATGAACTTGTAAATAAGTTGTTAATTAAAAACTGGGTTTTTTCTTACACTGTGCTCAACTTCACTTATGTTTTTGGTTTTTACAGCCTAACAACCAAATTACAATTTACAACATGTATGATCCTTCTGGCCACCTTTTTCCTTAATATGTTTTTCAGGAGAGACATAAAGTGAATATTTATAAATGAAACAGTACCAGTTTATAGCCTTAGCCTTCTTTAACTTATTTCTTAGTAGAAATTAACCAAAACCCCTGCAAATTCTAACCCAGTAACTAATATCAACAACCTTTTTTTCCTCCTTCAATCTCAAACGAGACAGTAATGAGTTTCCTGAATGTTTTAGTGTGACAAACAATTTTTCAATACTATAACTTGATGTTTTAGGTGAAATTAGTAAAGTCAGATTTTTGCATCTGCAAAGTTTTCAGAGCCTTGCAGTGACAGAATTGGACAGCACCATCTCTGCAAAGGGTTGGCTTGCGTCTGCAAGGGATGCAGTCTTGGAGAGTCCACCCCTCTTACATACCAGCCTCCTGTCCATGGCAGACCATGGGCCACCTGTACATGAAGTATAAGGCTACTGGATTTGTAAACTCTGAGCTCAGCTAGGTAAACACTTACACGAAGGCTAGGCAATAGCAGTTGCAGAGTTAAAGGAGATCATCTGCTGTTTTAGTTCCCAGAATGGGACATAATGCAATTATACATGAAGTAAGTCTTGCCAGCAACTTGTCCCTGGTTTCAATGGCTTAATTAACTGAACTGGAATACCTTGACTTGCTAAAGGGCATTTTGCAAGAACTTCTCAAATGTAAAATAGAGACTGTGTGAAGAACTGCACAATCTAGATACTGCTAGCCCCTTACAACTTATGCAGATGATGAGTTCTTCACTTGATGACTGAACAGGGCTGTGGTGCTCTTTGTCTTTGAGAAGAGCCATTGAACCATGGAGTCTAGAATTGTATCACATATCTTTGGTTTGGCTTACCAAAATCTTTCATTTTAAAACTAAAAATTATTTATAAATAGAACATAAACTTGGCAGAGGTTCTTTTCATGATATTTCCCCCTTCTTTTAACATACTAATAAATCAGACTAACAAATAAGCTTTTTCTTAAAAGGCTTTTTATTAATGGCCATACTGTATAATGAATTGAACCTTTACGTAGGCTTAAAATACTAAATAACAAAACAATAGGTAGGTATTGTTTTTTTAAATTAATACTTGACTTGAGAGAGAGGAAGTTTGTCAATTTTTTGGGGATATGAAGAGGAGTCTGAGTCACTCCTGAAAGCTCTGAAGCTTGGTCCAGCAGTCAAGGCAATGGCAGAACTCCCTGATGTCAGTAAGGACAGGATCTGATTCTGTGCCTTTTCAGGAACTGATGATTCAGTTGTGTTCTGGGAGGACCTTCGCACAGAAATCACTGGTACTTTCTGAGCTTTTTTGAGCCTTCTAACTGCTGTGCTGTATTTGTGGCATTCAGAGTTTATAAACTGCTATTCTTTTTTCATGCCTTAATAATACAATAGACCCCATAGCTGGGCTCTGTATGTATTTGGTAATTAACATAGATGACATTTCAATGTTACTGAAAATAAGCTCAGGATTATTGCATGAAATGTAAAAATTTGCATTGAATGATGGGGATATGAGACATGAGGCAGTGATTGCTACTGTCTCCTTGCTTGCTAAATATCTTCTGTAAGCAACAATAAAATTCTTTAAATATTTTGCGTATTATTTATCACATGTAATGTGTTCAAGGAGAGGACTTAAAACTCTCAGTGTTGCCATCAGTGTAAGCCTAGATCTATTGGGTTTTTTTCCATTTCTTGTTAGAATTGTTTGTCATAATGGAAGAATGTTGTCCTCTTTCTAGCTCATTATATATTTTGTGTATTTGTTTTGTGCAATTAATACTTAACAGTAATGATGTAGTTAATTTGTTGAAGGATGTCATTGCAAGAAAGTTATAGCATGGAGCTTAGGAGCACAATCAGATGTTATTTATACTCCCTTTATACCTTAGTGTTATGCTTCTTTTGAAGAAAGAAATAAATAATTTGTCTTTTGTTCAAAACCAGATCTAACCTACCACATGCTTTTCTATTATGTTCATTGTCATAGTCCAACACAGGGCATTAACTTGGGTTGATAACTGATCTTCCCGTGCTGAAGTTGGTGTTTCTCCATCTAATACTTGGAAAATCTTTTTGTTAAAGATACAAACTGCAACAGCGTGGGTGGTCCACGCAAAGCCCCTTTATTCAGTTACATTGCCAAATCTCAACTGCTCAACTGCAGTAACTGTTGTGTAGATGGCCTCCTCACACAGAGCCTTCACCCTGCTTGCCCGTCTTTAGCCTGCTTCCCCTCCAGATGGGAAATGGGAAAGATGGAGTGTCACCCTGTGGGGGCGGGGAGGGAGAGAGTGCAGTGGGACTGCCTTGCTCCAGCCTTCAGCTGGTACACACTTACACAAGTGCAGGAGCAGACAGCTCTTCCAACCTGCCTTCCTTGCACTCCAGGAAACAGAGTCAGCCTCCATGGAAAGAGTATCCCTGGCTGGTCATCTAGTCTCTCAATGGGACATCAGAAGGTTTGTTTTGAACACAAAATAGGCTTTATGTAAGTGTGTATAAACTGGCAAACATCCTCTGACTTAAAAACCACTTGTAAACTCAGCAATTGAAAAAACAACATGAAACACGGCAAAAGGGGAATCTTTCTCATTTTAGTGTGTCTTCAATTACAAACGTTAAGGAAAGCCACATACAGAAACTGGTAGTTCTGAGACTTATCAGTATAAATTCTCCTTTATGATAATTGTTTGTGTGAAGGGCTTCATGGAAAGTTTTAAGAGAAGTCTGAAAAATGACTGTTGATTAGCAAGGTAAACGTTTTCCTAATGATATCAACTGGTGGCTAACTAACACTGCAAAGTGTGAGTACAGCTTGTTTTTTAAATTTGCCTAACTTAATTGTGTATAAACACAGTAATACAGCCTCATGTTCTATCAATGCCAATATTTTGTTAGGTGAATTTTGGATATGCCCATACGTATACTGAGCCCAAACATGATTTTCTGAACACTTTCAACTTCCTGTCTTCAGTAAAACATGTATTGTATGGGATATATTTAAATTTTATTAATATTCTGTACAGCTAAATATGCCCTTGTTCATGAATAGGAGACAGGTAACTGACAATTCCTGATTATTCTTCTCTTGCTATTTTCTCTCTAATGACTATTTGAGTAGTTTATGAGACCAAAACCACATCTGTGGCAGAAAATTAAATGCAAAATTGTGCAACAAACACATTCCCGAAGTTTGGTTAAAACATCAACTGTTATAAATATTTTCTACTTGCTAGTACATGTATATACTGTTGAAAATTGTGTACAACGAATTTAGCAAGAAACTCTGAACAAGAAACTCTCTCTAACTCCAATTAATATGGCCTTTATTATTACCATATTGCTTGAAAAATACTTTTATAGTTTATTGCACAATGCAAGATTGGTAACTACAAGAATACAACAAAAGAATTTTGGGTATTTCTTGCATAAGAGAAAGTAACATATTGTTCCATTTCAGTGCCAAATCAAAAGTTAAAAACACCAGGCAGAATCCTAGGGCTTTTAACTCAGTGTTAAGTTGAAGTAGGCTTGATGAACTAGACTTTTTCTGTGTACAATAAGGGACTCAGTCAAGAGGAGTAGCATCACCAGATAGACACTTTACAGTTCCCTCCTGGCACAGACTCCTACTGATTGTTCTAAGGCTAACTCTCATGACAAAACAGTGATATATAAGTCGCTTTATATATATCACTGGAGTGTAGAGAACTTCCTCACTATGAAAAAGAAGGCAGCCAGATACCCAACTACTATTTAATTCAATGACAGCACCAGAAGGATTCGGTGAATTAGGAGCAAAAGGTCAGAGTAGAGGCATAGTTTTATTTGCTTGGAAGAGAAAGTGTCAGAAGACATTTGGTTTCAGGACTCCAAAAAATTTTGGGAATGCTTCTATGCTTTCTATGAGTTGACCAGCTATCATCCATGCACTGATCACAATGCTGTCACTAGTGTTATAGTAATTCCCCCTGAAACACTGTGGAGATCCACAGGATTACAAACAGAAGTATCTGGGAAGAACAAACACAGGGCATAGGACTCTGCCATGATTTGATCTGCGTTTGTCTCCTGCACGCAAGCATCCTTCCTGCTTCTAGTGCATCTAAAAGAGACCTTACCTGAAAAAGCCTGCATCAGTCCAAAGGTTCTGAGGATGCTAAATGCCCATCTAATACTACCAACATTCAGATAACCAGATCAATTTTTCCATCACCATCCCTCACTCCTCCGACAAGTCAATGCACAACTCAAAACATTAGCCAGTTGTTAGACTTTTTCATGTGCAAATGGGCATCTCATTTAATAGCTTACACGTGTAAAACAATCAGGCTACTCCACTATCACTACCCCACTATGTGCCAGCGTTGGTATCCATTATGTCTACATTCTGAGCCATGATGCTAAGCAAGTTTCTAATAAATTGGATCTCCAAAAATTCTCTTAAATTTGGTATATAAATATACTGAGAACATAATACATTCATTTCCATAGCAGTTCTGTTATGAAACCCTGAAAGCTGAGAATTAATGCTTTGTATAAAAATCAGAAAATACCAAAGCATAATATTGTATCACTCCAAAGAGCTGAAAAGATGATAAAATGCAATGAGGGCCATTGTAGCAGAACACTGTTCTCCTTTGTCTGTGTTCTTGACACTATACACATGAACAGACAATACATGTGCTCAAAGTTCTCATTCTCAATAAAAGACTTGGTGACATGTGTTCTATAAAAGCCTCATGGTTAAAAATGTGAACAAACAAACATCAAAAATATTTGTATAAGCAAAACTATATTGGACAACTGACAACAACAGAAACACATATGAACATATGAGTATTGCATGGGACTAGAAGAAATTGTTTACATTTTCCCATTTTCTGTAATGAGATTTCTTAAGAAATGCAAATTTTAGCTTCTTTCATTAAATAATATTTATGTCACTGAAAATAAACACGAAGAGGGCAAATACCACTTATTTGATGGTATTGACAGGCATTAGAATGGCATATTTCCAGATGTCAGGTACCTACAATGATCATCTAGTCCCACTGCCTCACCACTTCAGGGCTGACCAGAAGTTAAAGCCCATCATGAAGGGCCATGTCCAAACGCCTCCTTTTAAGGCACTGACAGATAGGGAGCCTGTTTCAATGTCTGACCACACTCTCAGTAAGGAAATATTTTCTCATGTCCAGTCTGAACCTCCCCTGATGCGGCTTTGAACTATTCACACATGTCCTGTCACTGGATCCCAGGGAGAACAGATCAGCCATCCCCTCTCCACTTTCCCTCCTCAAGTCACTCCTCAGCCCCTTTCTCTCCAAACTAGACAAATACAAAGCTTTCAGCTGCTTGGCATCCATCTGGTACAGATAGGTCCTCTCTAAGCAGAGCAGAAATACCAGCACTGAGGCTGGATCTGGACCAGCGAGAGGAAAATCTGTTCTTAAGGGCAGTATGGTTGCCTTTCCCTTGCTGCTCACCAGCTGTGCGGCCTGATGCATGTACCAGTTTGGCATTGTCCCTTCCAAGGGGCACTTCTTGATTAACTTCTAGGGGCTCCTGCCTTGGCAGGGTATGACCCTGGGGTGACACAGATAGCAGCACCAAGTCGTGACTCCAGGCAGAGGCAGGGAATTTGTTGTGGCTGTAGTGAGGCTGCACCTGGCAGCACAGGCTGGTAGGAGAGCAGAGAGCCAGGATGTGGGAGCAGAGGCTGGCGTTGAAGAGCTCATGAGTGGCCTGAGGTGATGAGCTGTGGGGCACAAACTGGACCTGGAGACCCCTGAGCTGGAGATATCTGCCCTGAGGCTGGCTACAGGAATGGGCCTGGAGAAGGCCAGCTCTTGTCTGATGGAAGAATAACAAGAACAGAAATGCCACCTGTCCCATTTGTAACACCGAGACTCTTTTTGAGTTTCCATGCATTCATTTTATTTGGATAGCTGGATCTGAGGGGCTGGGAGCCCCTAGAGAGTTTGTGCATGCCCCAGCTGGTGGCCCAGTCCCAATTTAGCTAACCCCTCAGGCATCCTCCAAAGTCATGGATGCAGCGGTGGCTGAAGAGGTCCCAGGGCCATTTACCTGCCTCTTCAGGGGTCATCATGGCCCCTCAGGAGAGGGTTCACTGCCCTGTTTGGAAGTGGAGGACACAGGATCAGACTCCTCTGGCTCTTCCTGGGGCTCTTCTTGCTCCAACAGTGATGGTAATGGGTCCAGAGGGGTAGCTTCTGGAACCCTCATCCACGGTAGTGGAGGAGGTGTTGGGCACCTCATCCATGGTGCATCTTGCAGGGCTGTCAGAAGGGCTGGGACCTGGGCAGGGAAACAGGGCTGGTGGGCCAGCAGACGACAGACCTCCCTGCTGCACCTTCGCACAGCAACGTGGATAAGCTGTTGCACAAATGTCGCCGCATGGTTTTGGAGGGAGACCCACAGCATCTGGATCAGCTGGTCTTCATCGATTCCATGGTTGGTCAGGATGCCCATGACGGCATCCGCCACTAGGTCTGCCTCCGTCCAGTTGTTCCTGAAGATCTGCCTCAGCCTTGGTCGGACCCAGAGCACCAGGGTATCTAGGAGGCATGGGTGGTCCCGGAAAAGTACTATCCATTCCCCAGGCTGGAGGCTGCCCACAGGATGCCTGGGCGCTCCTTCTGCAGCCCATGTTTGGGATGCTCCAGAGAAATGAAGGTCAAGGTGTCTGGGGTTTCCTCTTGCCTGGTGGACAGTGATGGATGATGTCTCAGACAGTGCAATGACATGTTCCATGTAGTCATTTTCTGTCCCCACCGAGTGCAAGATGGATAGAATCCTCCTCTTGCAGAGGGGGCACTTGGGTGTTTTCTCTGCCCACTGCAGGATGCAGGTGTAACAGAACTGGTGCAGGCATGGCAATATGTAGCTGATCTCCTTCCAGCTGTCCAGGCAGATGGGACAGCAGTTGTCAGTCTCTGTGGCCATGCTCTTCTCTGCAGTGGCCTGAGGGGAGCTGGGGTTATGAGCTGCTCCCGTTCACCAGCATTGCAGCAGCAGGTTTTATGCTAGAAGGGGAAGAAGCACGATGGCCATTTCCTGGACCCAGAAGGGGTGATAGAAATGCCCTGGTCCCTCAGGAAGGAAACCATCTCAGCTCCCCAGTAGGTTTCACCTCCCAGCTCACCTCTGCTACTGCAAGTGCACCTCCTGGGTGTCCCAGATGCCTGAACCTGGCAGGGAGAGGGAAAACCCTTCAGTGACTCTGGAGTTGAACACAAAGAGCTGCAACAAACAACTCTCCTTGCACAATGACAACACCAAAGGCCTCACTCAGCACTCCAAACCTTGCCAAATGCTTAGTAGGAGTCACAGATTCATAGAATGATTTGGGTTGGACAGGGACCTTCATGATCATTTGGTTCCAACCCTCCTGCCATGGTCAGGGGCACCTTCAACTAGAACAGGTTACCCAGAGCCCCCTCCAACCTGGTCTCGAACAACTCCAGGGACAATATCCACAGCATTTACAACTTTCCTGGGCAACCTGTTTCAGTGCCTCACCACTCTAACAGTAAATAATTACTTCCTAATATTGAAACTAAACCTACTCTCTTTCAATCTGAACCCATTCCACCTTGTCCTGTCACTACATGCCTTTGTAAATAGTCTTGCCTCATCTTTGGTGTAGGTTCCCTTCAAGTACTGGAAGGCTGTGATAGTCACTCCAAAGCCATCTCTTTTCCAGGCTAATCAATCCCAATTCCCTCAGTCTTTTCTCACAGGTGAAGTGCTCCATCCCTCTAATCATCTTGGTGTCCCTCCTCTGGACTCACTCCAACAGGTCCATGTCCTTCCTGTGCTGGGACCCCAGAGCGGGGTGCAGGGTTCCAGCTGGGATCTCACCAGAGCAGAGCAGAGGGGCAGAATCCCCTCCCTCCCCTGCTGCCCACGCTGCTTTGGATGCAGCCCAGGACACGTTTGGCTTTCTGGGCTGGGAGTGCCCATGGCTGGGTCATGTCCAGCCTCTCACCCACCAGCATCCCCAAGTCCTTCTCACAGGGCTGCTCTCCATCTGTTTATCCCCAGCCTGTGCTGATACTGGGAGTTGTCCTGATCCAGTTGAAGCACCTTGCACTTGTTCTTGTTAAACGTCATGAGATTCCCATGGGCTCACTTCAGGAGCCTGTCTAGCTTCTGGATGGCATCCTGTTCTTCAGATGTATCTGGGCATGAGCTGGCTGGGTGAAACTTGGTGCTCAGCTGTAAGCAGTGAGGGATGCTGGGTTACAATCCATCCCTTAAAGCCATCACAATCCATCTCTAGGTGATATCACAATGGGCCATCAACATGCATGGTACACCGTCTGTACACTATACATGCAGCACATGCATCTGGGGTTACCTCTACAGCTACGCCAACTCCATTCCCCATCCTGTCGTCTTATACTCAGATTGATGTTACAAGACAGTCACTGAAGCCTTGGCTGTGCCTTCCCAGAGTCCTGCCAGTTTGCTCTGGCTATGACAGACATCTCCAGGCACATGAAGCATGAGGGCTCAGTCAGCAACAACTTTTTCCCCCCTGGGATGCTGCAGGACAAAGTCCCACAGGCTGCCATACTCTCCACACTGCTGGCCAGCCCTTTGGGCTCTCCTGCTTTCTCCCACGATGCGTCACAGGCAGCACTTGACTTGGTCTGGCATGTATTCTCCTATCTTTGTTCTCTAGCTGGAAGGAACTAGGGTGATTCCCTCTGCTTAGCATACATCAGATCACATCCAGGCACTGCATTCTCTTTGGCATCCTGGAGTCTGACTAATATGAGAGGCTCCATCCTTTAAAACAAAGATGCTCTATGAAGCTGGGTCTGGTTCAACATGGAGCAGACAACGTGTTGGGACATCTCACAGCACAGCCCAGTGTTTCTAAGGATGGGGACATCCCCCATCAAAAGGGTGGGAACAGATTCAAGAGAGGGTAAGAGATGATGGCATGTCCTGAAACTAGAGAGTTTCAAACTGGAGATAAGGAATAAAACTAAAATTGCTGTAAGAATCATGAAGCACTGAAGTGAGTTGCCCAGGTCTTCAAATTCTCAGTGGCCATAACCCACAGCACAACAGTCACAAGCCTGTGAACAGATGCTGGCTGAAGTCCTGGAAGAGAAGGCATTGACAGGAGGAAACATAGCAAAGGTCCCCAAAGAAGCAACAGTTTTGAGAAGGATTTACTTCCTGGTTATGTTTGGTTCAGCTTTCACAAATTTTTAATTAGGAGAGAAGAGAATAGAATAGTTACACTTGGCAGGGGCATACAAGATTCATCTAGTCCTGTTGCCTGATCACAGCTGACCAACAGTTAAAGCCCATTATTGAAGGCGTTGTCCAAATGCATCCTTTTAAGGTGCCACGAGGTATGGGACATCAACCATCTTTTTAGGGAGTCTTTTCCAGTGTGTGACCACCCTCTCAGTATGGAAATGCTTCTGAATGTCAACAGGCCAGTTCTTCATGCAGCACAGTGTGCACCTGCTCATCTCACAGCTGGACAACTTGTCCAAAAGGATGATCTAAGGGACAGTATCAAAAGCATTATGAAAATCCAGGAAAACCATATCCACCTCCATAACTTTACCCACTAGGCAGGTGACCTAATGGTAGAAGCATCTCAGATTAGTCAGACAGGACTTTCCTTTGTGATCCCATGCTATGCCTGATGCTGGCGTTTCCTTGAAATGCCTTTTATGACCAGTAGTATCTTCTCCATAATTTTTCCAGGTACTGAGGTTAGACTCAGAGATCTGCAGTTTCCTGTGTCTTCCCTCACACCTTTCTAAATTGTAACGACTGGCCAGGTTCCAGTCAGCAGGGACATCCCCAGAGACGCCCATGACTTTTGAGTGGTCTGCTGTCACATCCAACAGCTCCTGCAGTACTCTGGGATGAATCTCACCAGATCTCATGATCTTATGAACAGTCAGGTGATACAGCTGGCCCCTTAAAATTTCTGTGCACAAATGGAGAGTCATTGTTCTTGCAGTTGTGGTCCTTCGACTCTGAGGTCTTACCAGTATTATTAAGGGCTGAGGGAAAAAAAGAAGCACTGAATACTTCCAGTTTTTCTGTATTTCTATTTTGCATGGGACCATCTTCAACAAAAATTGGTCCAGCGTTTCCTTTGGGCCTCTGCTATTAACATGTTTTACAAGTCCTTTCTTGTTGGTGTGCACAACACTGGCCATTTTCAACTTCTACTGAGCTCAGGCCTTGCATGCCATCTCCTGTGTTTGTGAACATATGTGATCTTCCTACATGTTCTGAACTTACTTCTAGATATATCCAATCTTTTTTTCCTTCCTGAGTTCTAAGAGGAGCTCCCTGTTAAACCAAGCTGGTCTGTCCCTCTTGCTTGACTTGTGACACAATGGCCTGCTTCTACACTTTTCAAACAGTGGTTCTTTAAGACTGACCAGCACTCAAAAGAGGCCTCAAAAGCATAATCCTAGTAGACACTGCAAAGTAGCTACTTGAATAGCTGAGAATTTGCTGTCTTGAAATACACAGTAGAAACTCTGTCGAACCTTTTTCTCACTACATTAAGAATTTTGAACTCAATCATTTCATCATCACTGTGGCCAAGACAAACACCTGCCATCACATGAGCACTTCTCTATAAACAAATAACATGTGTAGGAAGGCATCTTTTCTAGTTGGAGGATTTGTGGCAAGAAATTATCTTCAAGAAGCTCCAAGAATTGCCCAGACTTGCTTGCAACATCAGTATGGTATTTCCAGTAAATGTCTGTGAACTTGAAGTCTCCCACAAGGACAAGGGCTAAAAATCCAGAGATTTCTCTTAATTGCCTATAGAATAACTCATCAGTGCTAGTGTTAAAAGGTATGGAAGTGAGGTACAGTCTTTTGGTTTATACATTAATCCACATCAATTTCTGTATCAACAATAGATTTCACTGTAAATCCTAGCAACACAGTGATATATACATGGAAATAAAAAAGAATGGCTTGTATCTGAGAGTTCACCAGGGAATTTTCTCCTACACTGAGAATATTATATGATCTATACTCATATATGATTCATGTAGCATCTCTGCACTGGTCTTTCTGCATATAAAAAAACCAAAAGTGTGGCCTGTAGATGACATTCAGAGTGAGGAAAACCACTTCTGCAGTCTGAATTCTTTAGAAACCACTCTGTTTTTTTTTCATATCTCTCATCTTCTTAACAAGTGCAGGTTGAGAAGGAAACTGCCCTTGTTAAAAATACTACAAACTTCTCAGTTTCATGCGTATATTTGATGGGAATGAACAGTTAAGTACCATGTCAGATTGCACAAAAAGTCAGACCGCTCTCAGAAGATTTTAAGTATTATGTAATTAAAGAATCTAAGTAGTTAGAAAAGCCTGAGAGCCTCCTGATTCCATGTTATCACTATCTGTTTCAATCTGTCAATGTGACATTTGTGAATCTGATGCTTTATTTCACTAGCTTGCTTCATGCTTTTGTTAAATTTATTTTTCTTCTTATGATCTTGCTGACCTTAAATCCATGTGATAATGCTTCCTAAGGAAAATATTCTCTTTTTGTTCATGTGAGGCCTCAAGAGATTACAGAAGCACTCTAATGAATACACATCAGTCTCCTCTCTCTTTTTCAACTGTACATACTACATCTTCAAAAATTGACTGGAAGTGACCTTTTTTCTTAAAAGAGCATTAGAGTCTATCTGGGTAACAATGGACTTAGACACTGCTGCCGCTCCAGAGTGATTTCCACATGTCCCACAGTTGTTGACTAAGAAGTTTTTCTCTCCTGTCAATTCCCATGGGCAGATCTCAGGAAGTTTCTCTCTGTACCAGTAATGAACTACCTGAAACTGTTTCACTTTCCCATCCATTGCAGTTAGTTAGATGTTAATATTTTCTATAGGTTGTTGAAGCTATCTCCTGAATAGGGAAATCACAGTCACTAGTTCAGTCCCATGAGCAACTGCTGATTACAATCCCAATTTAGCCAAAACCTACTGTCTTGATTTCAGCATCCTTGCTCAGTTTGAAATATTTCTTTCTTCAGCTATCTTTATGGTCCTTATCAGCCTCTCCTCAAAAAGCACTTATGGGTTCTAAGCATAAATGAATAATCCTAGTTAAATTTTAAAATTAAAATATTTAGAGTTGATCCTAAAGAAAGTTGACCTTGTTTATTCCTGTTCTACAGACTATATCACTCAATATCAAGCTGAGTATTATGGTGTTACATGGAATGCTTTCCATCTATATCTTCTTCTGATTCCTGTGAAATTAGAAAATCTGAATTCTACTACCTTACTATTGCTTTAATTTGGCATAAATTTTCTGGCTGCACTGTATTTACATGAGATAAAAGAAAAGAGATACAGCCTTCAATAAGAATCTAATTTTTTCATGGTAGAATCTTTCTGTGTGATGCAATAGGGGTGCTGGAAATGGGGAGAATGTGAAAAGCAAAGCAACAACAGTGTATTCATTGCATAAGTGCGGTTTGACAACTTGGACCAAATTTCTTTCTTTATATAATGTGGTGAAATATTTAGATTTCAGCTTTCTGGTATTGTCTGCCTCAACTTTGACAGAAATATTTTCTGCACCGTCTTTGAAAATGCTTGGCTCCAAAAATTGTTAATTAACTCATAGTTATTTCACAGGAAAAACCGCAGTTGAATCCTTTAGATCATGAAGCAAAAGATGCTCTTTTGAGAGGCAGGTACTCCTAAGAAAGGTACTCAAGTGTTTGAACAAAAGGCAGATTTGTTTTTAGAAGGCTCCATACACACACCTTGTTTCAGTCATTCTCTTTTCAAGTGTCCCTGATTCAGCTGAAGCCACAGCCCTAAAATATCCATAGACCAGTTGACTGCAAATGGCAAATGGTGGTTTTCCTGCAGTAGAGTGTCTCATTGGAATTTCAGACAAGACTATTCATGGTTATTAAAGTACTTAGGTAAAGGAAAAAAAAATAAAACTACAGATGCCAGTAGTTTTTATTTAAATTCAAGGATGACTGAAAGTCCAAGGGCAGTCTGCAATTCAGTAAAAAGATTACTAAATCTGAGATATGAAAAGAGAGACAGGTTGCTGGAATAGGAGGTGTTTTTCTTGGAAATGGTACAGTGTATGTGTTTGCCTATCTATTTATAATATGAAACATGACCCAAGCACATTTTTCCTGTGCAACATTTTATTAAGTGTTGCACAGCTTTTGAATACTTAGGTAATGGTGAAATTCACTCAAAAGCTGCTATTATGAAATGACCCAGTTTTCCCTCAAACTTGTCAAAACCCCTTTAGTAACAATAATTGTAATTAATAAACCAGTTTGTTGTTCCATCAGGTTTTGAACCTGGGTTGAAAAGAGAATGGCAGGGAGTAATTTTTATTTCACTGAAAGTGCATTTCTGTACTTCTCCAAGCTATTTTTTCAGAGTTTGATGCAGAAGCAGTGTCTGTTGAAAACTTTTGCTAAATTTATGCCTTAGTACATTTCTGAAGCATTCACTAGAGAAATGGGAGCTCTTATGTTCTTGTCTGTGACCATTTTACCACACAAAGGTTATGGGAAAGAACATTAAAATGGGATAAAGGGCAACTGAATTTGCAATGAAATCAAAAGAATTTCCCTCAGTGTAGCTGATTAAGTACAGCATCAGGCAGAAAGTTAAGTAAACATACAGCTATAGAAAAAAAAAGACCCTACCCTGGGGAAAAGACTCCATCGGTTCTTCTTATTAAAAGAATTGCTAGATGGCAAGTCTAATTCTCTCAAGAACCTTGTCACAAACTTTGCTGCAATCTTTGTGCTCAACATTTGGAGCTTATCCTGTCAAGTAGAAAGTACAACTACATGCAGCATGAGAGAAACATTTCAGTTTCTATGACAAATGTCACTTGAAAATGGGCTTTGCTTTTAATTTAGAACATTGTAAACACACTAAGGGAAACTAGTTTTGATCATTTGCCAAATATTGCACAAGTATTTAGACGAATAAATATCCTTCTATAACAGGAAGTGTACTGTATATTTTATGTGTTCCCACAATTTTTAAGAGAAAGTCTCATCCCTTCTGTTTCACAGATGTTTATAGAGAAAAATACCCTAAACTAGATAAAATAGTATATATGATTATCCAAAAAGCATTTCAATCATCAGCTAAAGACTTAGGGAACATTAGGAGTACTTTGTAAACAAGAGTGCATTTTAACTAGAATTTTGCCCACTTAATAGTCTTTCAGATCCCAGGTTAAAGTCTTGTCTTACTGAATAAAATGATATGTATAGTTAAGAAAATAATCATAGGGTCTATTATCTCATTATTTTCATTGTGAAAATTACAAAGTAAGGCAAATTCCAGCCGTAAGGAAAACCAACTTGTCCAATTTCCTATGCCATCATTACAAAATGTGGATCAGACCTATGAATGTACACTGAACAATGTATTCTGTCTCATATTGCTGTTACCAAAGATACGATACAGATGTAGAGATAAGGGTTTTGTTTTCTAAACTTTGCGCTGTACTCTCCTTTTTACATCCAAAATACCTCAGGAAGGAAGTGAGCCCAAACAACCTCTGTGCCTTTCAGGCCTGACAAAAGCTCTCTTACTTACATTCCCTTTCCTTTCATCTCGAAAGGGCTGATAGTATGGAAGAAGCAAAAATAATTCCAAACATGCAAAGAATGGTTCTACTTGTAATCCTCCCAATTGTGGGGAGGAGAGGGTGGATCTGACGATGTAGGTGTGTGTGGTATATATTAGATCAAGGAATGCATGGTTATCTTTATTTGGGTTTTCACAGGACAAAAATGTTCTGTAGTTAGCAGAGGTAACTTCAGCTAAATTCTGCGGAAATTTGGCGCGACTTTGGGGAAGTTACAGAACAGTATGCAAACTGCTCAGCAAGTTCTTGGAATGCATTAGTAATAATGTCTTGGTGCAGACAGTGAAGCATGAAGTAGTGAAAGAGCTTTAAAATTTCATTCTCACCAAGGAATTTGAGAATGTTGACAGTACAAAGTAAAGTGACTTATGGACCATGATATGAGGGCTGATTTATTTTTAAAAAAGATGGGGCAATGTAGCATGAAATCAGCAAACTGGAAAAAATAAAAGCAGAAATCAGGACACTGAGTCAAAGAAGTAGAAATTTTAGTAAAACCAGTAAAGCAGTGATACTAAGAACACAAAGAAGGGAAATGTATGAAGAGAGCAATCTGCTTAATTATGGATTTCAGTGGCACCAAACATACACAAAACATACAGAAGGTGGAAACTAGGTTCAGGTATGTAAACACATACGGAGATCTCAGGCAGAAAATGAGTGAGATACATCACCAGGAACAAGAACATCAGCACTGTAAGGCTGAGAAGAGAATTGCTGCTCTGTTGCAAGAAAAATAAGAGGACATAATAATAGATAATGCACAAAATTCAAAGGTTTTGTATTTTTTGATTAGTATTCTCCAGCAACATTAAGATAAGCATGAGGTCAAAACAGTATCTGTACAGGCCAGCATGAGACTAATTCAGTTAACTTGATGCTTCCAAATTGGCAGCCACCAAAGCATTTCACCCATGGACTAGTACAACTTCAAACTAATGATTGGTGAGATACATGCTCAAACAATCATCTGAAGATATCTCAGAATTTGTAGTAGATATTCTTCAGCAATGGGGTGAAGCCCTAGGGAAAAAAAAAAGAAATAGATTGCTTCTTTTAAAAACGGGAGGCAAACTGCAAAATTATGAATCAATCTACTTGTCAACACTACCAAGTTAGTGAGGAAATGGGTGAACACCGTAATCTGTCTTACTGTACCACAGCCCCTGGTGGCTATGGAGAAGGGAAGAATAAATAGAAGGTATATACCTACATATAAAATATATACTGTAATGGTCTTTTTTCTCACTTGACAGATGCATCCTAGGCCAGGGATGTGTGTCAAGATGAAATTGCTAAGAGGGGGATGGCCAAAGCACTTACATGAAAATACTTCATGGTGAATTACCAGTTTTTTAATCTGCAGAAAACCTAGAGCAGATGGTATTTTTCAGTAGCCTGCACCTACTTTCCTATGTGAAATATATATTCAGTAAAATTACAAATTGTAATAATGCGCTTATTAAATTTGGAGGCAATCTGAAGCTGTCGGAGACTGTAAAGCGAAAGAGGTTTAAGACTGAAAATAATGTTGGCAAAATTAGAAAAAGGATATGCAATTGAATGAATGATATTCCATAGTAAACAAAAGACACTTTATTCAAATGAGAATATTCAATTGCACAATTGTGTGATGAGCATCAGCTGCCTCCCAACAAGCCTCCATGGGTGTGATCTATGACTCGGCTTGCCAGTTGATCATGAGTTAACAAGATCATGATGTTGGAAGAAAAGCATATTGGGACATATGAACAGAGGAACAGTTCAAAAGATGTAGATAAAAAATTCTGCATTATTATGGGTTTGGGTTTTTTCAGTTTTGGATAGTATATTCAAGAAGAACACAAAGCAAAATCCAAACAATAGCAGAGAACCCAGAACAGGGCCATGAAAAGCTCATGGAACGCAGGACCCACATGAAAAACTGGGAAAACTAAGGTTAATTAACCCGAAAAAAACCAAAAAATACTAAGGAGTAATACAGACAAGAATCTTCACGTACATAAAATGTTGCTGCTAAGATTATCAGTGCCTATTCAATGTTGATAAGA
>VWZS01007186.1:30350-42426 GCA_013397075.1 Rhabdornis inornatus
TAGCATTATAGCATAACAAAAGTTATAGCCAGCAGTGTTAGGGCATAACTGGGGAACTGAATCTCAGCTATGAAACCATTTAGAGGAAAAGAGCATTAGCAAATGCATACATTTTTTCTTGTGTAATTTGTCATCAAGAAGAGAAAAACAACTAGGTCAGAGGTGAAAGTCCAATTTTATGAAAAGTCATTCACGTATCTATAGTGCTTCTTAAGAGGGAAAATTGCAGGTCTTACAGTCAGTTTTGGCATTTTCTTGTTGTAAGTCTTGCAGCAGTTTTGGGAGTTGTTGAGATCAACATCTACTTTCCATTTGGCCTCATGGAAACCTTGTAATTGTGATTCCTGTATACAAGGTATTCTTAGAGAAGCAGAATAAAGCAGAAAAACAAGGTCACCTACAAATTACCTGAGAAATTTTATAGATCCTTTATGACTGACAAGCCCAGTGCCCCAGACAATTGGTCTTACACTGTATTGCTTGAAAACTTTTACAGGTGGCTTTGGACAACAGAAATTGAGAGTCCGAGCGAGTTTGCTAATTATTTTTCCTCCATCCTTGATGTCTCCCACATAGGTGGCTATGCCACCTTGAAGCAGGTTTTTTCCCCCTTTTATGTCTAACCTTTCTATGCGAGGACATGACCTGAACTGATGCTAATAGATCATGCAATGTTATCCATATTATTTTTGATAATCTTGCATAAACTTGAATAATTAACTTCACACTTTAGAGAAATTCATTGTTCCATCAAGGGGAAAAAAGTATAAAAGTGTACAGACTGTACCTTGTTTTGGACCTTTTAGTCAATACATAGAAAATGTAGCTTTAAAAGTGGTTTCAAACATATTTAGCAGGTATTTGCATGGATTTAATTACTTCTATGGTACTGCCTCAGTATTACCATATGGCACCACTTTTCTTTAAGACACACTCGTGTTTTAATATGGCTTATTTCTAAATTTTAGGTCCTTCAAGACGGAAATACTGCAACTTAGCCATTTGCAAGACTTTTGACAGAAGGATGAAAAGTCAGCAAAAGGCATCCTTGGTACTCCACTGACAAAGTATAGCACTCTGTAAGAAGACATGGAGATGATAAAAGGGCTAGCTGGCATATCTTTCAGGGCAATTCATTTACTCCAAAAATCTTAGAAAAAACTGAGCCATTCGAGTTTAAACTTAGACAAAGCCTGAGGCAGGTATTTACCATGCCAAATCTTAGTCTGAATGGCTACACTTACTACAAGTGTAAAGTGTTTTATAGTGTGGACAGGGGGAAAAATGTAGGCAGCACTGTTGTATAGCATGCAATAGTTTTCTGCTTTTGCACTTCAAAGATGGAAAAGAAACAGTGTGTCTGGATGAATAGCTCTGTGCCAAAGTCAGCCTCCAAGTAGTCAAATGTCTCTCATCTACTCTGCGTCCCACACACAAGTGTGTGTGGGAATGCTTGTAAATTTAATGAAGTGCTGACTGAAAGAAGTTTATGCCTGGCTTCCAATTAAATACTAATAAGATACGCTTAGGCAGCATAAACTCCTTGTTATTATGAAGATGGATTATGTCAGCTATCAGCAACCTCTGACCTCCCAACCTTATAACACTGACAATATTTTATTTCAGTGAGACCCTCCATTGATTCCAGTGAGGTTTGGATTGGTGCCGTAGACATGCAGCTCTTGCTAATATAGGGTAAGTATACAAATACTACATAAAACGAGTGCAAGAAGCAGTACAAATCTATCTTGTACAAAAATCTAACCTGGAGGTAGAATAGATGACAAGAGAATATCTAGTCCTTTTTCTTAGATCTCCCAGGTCATACATAGCTGGTGGTTCTCCATCTCTTTAGATCAAATCACACATTCCAGCTGCCTGTCTCCTGTCTCCAAGTTTAGGCAAGATCTGGGCATTTGCACCTCTATTAGAAAAGGCACAGAACAAAAAGGGTCTACATTCTACATCTCCACCTGCACCCGTTATAAGACCTGCCTGTATGACATATCTTTAATGTAAGCACTTTGGCCTCTTGTTACTCGGTACAAACAGTATGTTCATCAGTTAATCTTAGATGCAAAAAGTGATCTTGACGGCTAAGTTTTTCTAAGAGTGAACCTGGTATCATGATAGAGAATATTTCAACACCCAATTTTTAGGATACCTAGGTGCACTGCTGGGCTCTACAGGCTTTTGGAACCTCCATGAGGAAAGGTGGACATTTTAAGACTCAGCCAAAAAAGCAATGTAAACAGCACACAATCTAAGCTAGCACATAGGGAAATACTGAGGAAAAAATATATTTTAAATACTTTATCCCATCCACAAAGCTGTTTAGTCCTGTTATGAAGAAACAAATTGCTTTGCCACTTACCGGGACTTGAACAAATATATTCAGAAGGCTGCAGCAACTCCTTAACTTTTTTTTTCTTTCAAAATTGCTGTCTTCAAGTTGTTGCAATTATCTGTTTCTTACCTTTGTTGCTAGTTTTCTATTAGCAAAAGTGTAACAGCTGGTTACATTCTATGGTGGGAATGGCAATGTAGCTCACTTGGTGCCCCTGAGCATCTTGTAAGCACATTTTTACTTGAAGACATACTGTATCTGACAAGTCTGACAGACCACATAATACAGCTAGTAAGAAGTTTCAGCCAACACATGTAATTGAAGACTTGGACACAGTAAAAATGACTAAAAAGACATGCAAATTCTGATCTCAGAGAAATGTCATTTTGTGAACAGATCAACATTAATTTGAATAAATCTTTAAATGGTACTTCAATTAACTTTTCCAGTAATGAATAAAGAGTATATGCACCAACTCTTAATTAGAACATTTTATTTTCCCATTGTTAACATTAAAAAATCACACCTATCATCTTCACTTCTTGTTCACTATTGTATCTATTTTGTGTACTTCTGTTTTGGTACATATAATAGTTCAAGGTTGGTTTTATGATACACTTGTACATATACTCTACATACGACTCTAAAAAGAACACTCTGTATTTGGAAGAGAAATTTCCTCCAATAGACTTCATTAATAAAACACCTTACTCTTTGTATATCCCTCTGTACTTTTTCCTTTTAGCTTGTAATCTAAGCTTTGCTTAGATGATTTTCTTCTTCCCTAGTCCAATTTAAAAAAAATATTCAATTGTGTCATGATGTTCTAACTGAATTTGTAACATCAATCACTTCCATGACAACAGACTGATGCTTTAAACACAGGATTACGATGAATCCAACACAGGATTGAATAAAAGGAAAACAAGACCATGAGCAAGCAAGATTTCATTAGACTCAGTGGTGTTCTGTCAAAAAAGTGGAGAAAGGAATATAAATGCTGAATACACTTCCACTTTTTTAGCATTACAATTCTGTGTGATGGTCCATGCACTGGTTATTTATTTCAGATGTTTACAATATTTGATATAACCTCAGTGGAACTCAGATATTGCCAAAAATTTCAGACATATTCATTAGTCTTACTCATGTGTACTTAGCTCAGAACACGGTGAGTTTTCATTACCTGTCGCAGTGCTACATAGTAGAGGTAGTAGGCTCTCATGACCTCTGAAAAATCACTCTAGGAACATTTCATGTTTAACTTTGAAAAACTGGAGCAGAGGCAACTGTTTGGAAACATGGCTGTAGATTAATTTGTCTTAGTAAGTTTATGTTAAGAAATTCAACATGTTTAACATAATGAGTCAAAAAATTTTATTTAAAAAACCATCTTCTTAGTCCAGTACAATCCAATTTATGTAATGAAAAAAAACGTCTGGCTTCTGTAAATGGCACTCCCTGTAGCTGAATTCTGTTATTATGAAGCACCTTAGAGTATAATGCAGATATACACGTGGATGTAGATTTCTACTGGGTCAGACTCCTACTCTTTTTTTCCCAGACTAAAGAGCTACAAGTTGCATAAGAAATTTTACTAAAAATCTCATTCCAGGGTGAAATCAGACTTCAGTGGTTCCATCTTGTTCCAACCTCACGCTACAGTGCATACTGTAGCTATACTGACAAGGCTCACAGTAACACTGAGGAACCAGAAGCTGTGGTGATATCAAAACTACAAAGAAAACTATGTAAGTTTTATTCTGTGATGAAGCTATGGTATTCTAAGTTTCTGTGCAGTGGCTACTGGACGGATTGTCTAGTCCTGCTCTGCTCAAGATGCATAAATTCAGAGAAATAGGATGTACCCCTTTTGAGCTTCACTGGCAGAGGGTGCCCAGACGAAGTAGTAGAAAGATGCCCAGGATATTCAATACCTCCACTGCAAAAATTATCAATATTAAGTCATAGTAAGAGCCTGACTAATACATTGATTAAGAACAATATGTAGAACTGTCCCAATATATCTAATTGTACAAAATATATATTCCAGTTTTCACCGTTTACTAGCTCTTCTAAACATCTTGGGAACTTTTTTCACTAAGTAGTTTTAAAATACTGTTTCAGAACATGGAAATACCCCATTCTTGTTCATCCTTTTACTTCTTTCACCTATCAGTAGACTGCATGTTCCACAGGATAATGGCTGTCTGAAAGACTTCAATGAAGATGAAAACCATATTCTTAACTTTTTTTCAGGTACACTGTTGAAACAGCACATATGCTGCATATTCTGAACATTAGGGGCCACTTTTGAAGCAGAAGGCTGTGAGCAACATTAGTTTAACATACTGATCTAGTCTTGGAAATTTGGTTCACCTTTTTTTTAAGTCCTAAACATGGTATATTGTGTTCTGTTTAGCAGGTAAAACATACTTCATGACACATAAGAGAACAGGACTATGATTTCACCTTCTAGACATAAAACAATATATATTAACTAGAAAGAAAATTTTAACTTTGCAAATAGGTGGGTTTTTTTTGTAGATATTTTCCTTAATTGATGTTTAATTTTAAAGAATTGCAAAAATTGATTCCTAGATGAGATCCTGTATTTTACAGATCTACAAAAACAAATTTCTTATGGAATGCTGTAGGAAGCAAAGTAACACAGAGTCCCCAGGCAGGTGCAAAGGAGAGCTGCTTTATTGCAAAAACCAGCCCTTTTGAAGCAGTTACCTGTCATCAGTTTACTTCATTTTAAGGGACAACAAGCCCAAGTCAACCAGCCACCATACACCACGATGTGGACATGGGACAGTCTCTCACATCTCTCTACCCCTATTCCAGTGAGTCACTCTCCCATAGTTCCATTCTTCTTAGCCTAAGTAGAAGGCCTGAGACACGACTTCACAAGAGAACAAGGCCCTTATTTTATAAGGCTTTACCTAAATGCAAAAGAATGCTAAGAAATTAGAAGTCGGAAAAATGCTGTGTTGGAAGTGGCTGCTCACTGGTGCTGGTGAATAACTCTGCATTGAGTCTGTGACCAGGCACATAAATGCCTGCTAGCCACTTAGTACACATTTTTCTTTTTTTTCCAATACTAATTGCTAGGTTCATAGTTCTTGATCTTAAGGATCCTGCTTTCTTACATAGACAAATGACTTACACTGGAGTGATTAAACAGAAGGAAGGTTATGATGAATCCATTTTGACAAAACAGTCCTTAGCTTATGTAGTTTCCCAATTCATCTATTCTTGAATCCATGTGAGATGCGAAGACTGTGATTATTTAACCTTTGCTCTGTCCTGGAAATTTGGGTCATAAGGTCATGTAGATTCTTTGTGACTTCAGAAGAATTCTATATAGGACTGAACAGGCTTTCATTGAAAATCCTTATTCAACTTGTCAGAGTATCTTAATTGCATCAATATGTAAAGAACAAAGAACGCAGGAAAAGATAATAAGTTTAGAATGTAAAAGGTAGTCTAGTCTAATGAAACTGAAGAGAAGACCAAAAAAGATGCCAATGTTTTCCCCATATGGTGTGAAAAATCAACGTGAGGCATTTCTTAGAAAGAATGCAATATATTCAGTAAAACTCTGTACAACATACTGTTAATCATAGAAGACTAAAAGGGAAAGGTAACGAACATAAATGCATTTTATATCGTAAAATGTAAGCTTACATTTTTTAGTGATTTGTGCATAATGCATCATATTTTTCAAGCAGTAACTATGCAATTATCTTCTTCAAAAATGCTGCAGTTTTTTAGCAAAAATGTGAACAATACGTTAAACTTCTTGTATTATCTACAGTACATTGACTGTAAACTGAATTTTTGAGTTTTGTGTTAGACAAACCCCTTTCACCAAAAAAAAAAAAAAAAAAAAAAAAAAAAAAGAAAAAAGAATTAGTTAAACATAAAGGAAATGTAATTATGGTATTCAGAAATGTAACATACAAATTAACTTGTTAACTCCTGATTTGCTCACAGAGAGTGATAAAGAATTACAACTAACAAACACAGGCTATGTAGTGTTTTTCATTTTTCTGTTATATTTTTTTACATTACTTGAGCATAAAAGACCAGGCTTCTCTTAGCTCCTCATAATGAGCTGGCTTTCATGACAAATGTATTGCCTTCAAACAGAGCAGTGGTTCTTGGTAACTTATTTTCACTAGAAGTCACGGAACATGAGAACAGATGTATTAAAATATTTTTCATCTCCTGATTGTAATGGTGACAAATTTTTAACTTGTTTCATTGAGAGTTCTACTGAAATGTCCTTTATTACTTTAATTAAAAAACTTTTAAACAAAATGCTATTCATATGTATTTCCCCTTTTATTTCACCAAATGCTTGCATAGTTGAAAACTCCACTCTGCATTTAGATACTATTCTGGTGAAGGTAGTATTTGTTTGTTTCAAAATGCTTCCTTCTGTGGGCTAATACCTAGTTCTATTTCATCCTTCTTGATATCACAGACTTGACAATATTGTTTTACTGACTCCTTAGCAGCAGCCCTGATAGCCTTTCACCACACACAGAAGTACCCTGATAAAACTGGGAAAACCATTTTCTACTAGAATTTCATGTCAAATACCTTAAATCAAATGCTGATTACATTAGTCATGTTCTCCCCGGTTTCTGTGCTTCTTGTACAGCTTTCAAGTACGACCCAACTATATTACAGGAGAGCTTGCCCTGCTTGTTGCCAAAGCAAAGATCCTTTCAGTCACAGTTAACATCACTCTTGGCTCTGGAGTTCTTCAGGAGGATACAGATAAGGAAGGGGAGTATTACTTCAGACAAAGGTTTGCCAGATCATGATGAAAATAAATGATTTTAACAATCTCAGTAGAACATTTGCTGTACATTCACTCTAAGAAAAGTACTCATGTATGATGTTAGAGCTGGTTTGCAGTTTGCCTGAATCATAGTTATCTAGCTGGCTCAGTAAATTTCTGATGTGCTGAACTACTTTAAAAACACAAGAAAGCTTTTTAAAAGCTTTGGTGAAAGGAGACATATCAGCATGCACATATTTGGAACTTATAACTACATACAAAATGTATCAATTTTTAAGAATCTTCACTGTCTGTAAATTCTCTGTTTTCAGATCTGTGCTTACATCTAACTTCATAAAAATAAATACCTTTATTTTCTGTCCTTTAGGGATAAATTGTGAATCCTGCCTCAAAATAAAATATTCTATATATTTTATTTAATAAATATCTGCTCAATTCCAGTTTTAAGTACCTAAGGGCCTCTCTAGGCTCTGATCTGCCACTATTACAGAGCTGTAGCCCTCTGGCTGCTAGTGCCAATTTACTCATGGAAGAGGCCTTGCTCAGCATGTTTGTGTTCCTGTAATTGTTTTAGCATTATGTCTTGTTTGTGATCTGAAGAGAATGGGCAGACAATTTTGGGAAGTAGGATTTTAAGAAGTCCCTGTAATTGGCTCACATATGCCACGCACTCTTCCACTATATTAATTCAGTGCAGTTCTCTCCATTTTCAAGATAAAGGAGTATATGCATAAATAAATGGGGCTGAAATTAATTCAAAGCCAAAATCTGCTCTGTGCTCCAAGACGTGAGTGACACATAGGTACAGTTTTCAGTAACATGTGCTGGAGCCAGGTAACAAGTGACAAGTAAGCAAGCTTGTAAGCATACCCAAGTAGACTAAGTTTAGTAAGAGTAATTCCAGAAGAGAAAAAGTAAGTTGTAAGAACGTCCTATATCTTCACATCACAGTCTTAAAGCTGCACTGAGAAGAAAGAAAATAGACAATCTAAGGAAACAGCTGCCTGCAAAACATATTCAATAGGCTCAGTGCCAAAAAAGGAACATGCTGTGCGTGCTATATGCTTACTAATAATACATAACAAGGGTTATGTCTTTATCACTATCAGTTTTAGAAGATCAAAAAGGCTTTACAAAAAAGTTAAAAATCAAGATTGGAAAGGCAAGTGTACTAACTGCATAACACAAAAATCAGAAAAATCCTGCTGTTGATAAAAAGCAAACTGTGAAAACTAGAAGAGACAAATGCTTCTGGTGGGTGGTGTGAAATTGAAACAACCTTTGCAAACCAACTTTAGAGGATGGATAGCTGACGGATCTCACTCTCAAATATCACAGTCCCCTTTACCGAGACAATTAGTTTTCCATTTGTAAGAAGACAAAGGACTTAGTTTGAAAATCCAAAATTGGGTGCTACATTTTTCCTCTAAAACATGCTCCCTTTTCACTTTACCCATTGACACTGATATGCTCATCCAGAGAAAATGAAATTATTTGTTACACCTCATCTACATGCATCAATGTAAGAAAATTAAAGCAACTTAGAACTAGGTGAGATTCCTTGTCTGTATTCTTGCTTCATTGTACATACTGTCTGAACCCTTTAATCGTTCACTGTAAAATTGCAGATTATGTAAATATACATGCAGTTATTTTTCTGTCTCATTTCAAATGATTTCTTAGCATTTTTAAGAGCACTAGATTCCTAACTGAACATCCCCAAGTAGTTTCGCACTCTTTGGTTTTAGATTAATTAATTAGACTTAATTTAGATCTCAAGTTTAGAGACCACATGCTTCTCTTATACCTAATTAACAGTGAGATTGCTCCTCTAGAAAATGAACCATGGCAGGTGCCCTGCACCAACGCATGCAGAACAGTATTATTAAGAAACCTCTCCACAAACCACATAAACACCTCTGCACTGTGCTGTCCCCAAGCCCCAACCATCCCCCTTCAGATTACATTATCAAACAAAAGCCATAATCAAACGAAAGGAACTACACATTTCACCTGTCAGTTTCGCCTGTACACTGTGAGAACCTGTAACCTGATGTAAATGGGCTTTCCAAGGCAACTCCAAATGTAACATTAATTAGGATGAAGGACCTTCAAGTTTTTCCCCTTGGATTAGATGATGCCTGAGGGACTGTACTGAAAGTTACAGCTGAGTACAGAGAATCTGGCGAGCTAGTCTCCATCTACACTGGTTCTATTTTCATTCACTTCTTCCGTGGACATAAGGAAGACTGAGTCAAGATTTATTATAATCAGTTTATTTTACCCATCACCAAGTATCAATATTTGGATTTCTGTATGTAGCAGCAACCCAGCTACCAAGTAGTGTGATATGTTATTTAGGTAGTTAGTTACAATTGTCTCCCAGTTGCTCAATTTTTAAAAATTAGGATATATGTTTAAATAAGAATCTCCATGTCAACATGCTTTACCTTTCCGTGTACTACTATGAGCCCAAAGCTGGGTTTTAGAAGCAAACTACAGTTTACTGCAGGGAACAAGAGAATATGGAAAACTTTGCTTTCATCTGAGTCCTGAATTATGCTTGCATGTCAGGGAATGGGAGGAATTGAATACAGCATTACAAAATGCAGTGTAGTATTAAAGAACTGCAATAAACCACACATATGCATAATTTATCATGCAGTTTCACACATCAATAGAGAAAAAAATAATTAGAAATGAAATTTTCTTTTCACTTCTTACACAAAGAAGTAAAGTCAAACAGTGGCATGTAAAAGAAAACAGAATTTCTAAAATTCATTTTAAAAATGACTGTGTGTTTCTACAACAGAGATGAATCTTTTGGCTTGACTGCACTTACTGACCTCTGCTCAGAAATATGTTCACTAGTCCTTCAGCCTGGGAACCACTGCACATGACTACATGTCTGCCTTCAGCTTCAAGGCAACATTACGATGCAGCAGTGTATTTAGTTCTGGTTTTAATGCCTTTTAATCTTCTGCATCTTTTAGAATAGTGCTGTCTCTCTGTCTGTTTCTATTGATGTAATTGGATATGACGTTTCAAAATTCCTTCTCAGAAACTAAAATGTTCTTCAACCGAAAACAAAACTTCTTTATTTCTTTCTACTCTTTGGCATACTGCTGGCTCTACTGGAAAGGGCTGTGAATCACAAGCTATTGCTGTGTTTAAATAGTAAAACATAATAAATTCAAGGCAATAGTCTGCCTATTCCACCCCCCACATGCACATTTGCCCTTCATGGTGCTCCACAAGAACAAATAGGACATTATTTTTAGACTTTCATTTCTCCAGAAGGAAGGCATGGAGGAGCTGCTGAGCAACCACATGAAGGAATGCAGCAGCTAGTTTTCCGAAACAACAACCAAAATGGCTCCATCTGAGCCTCTGCTCAGAAGCAGTACAGCTTTATTCCCCTGATTAAGTAACACTGAATTATGAAAATGGCAGGGGGTGGCTCAAAGGCGCGTTTTCAGTTCTCAAGGCCTAATTTGAAGGAAATAAATTGGAAGAAGACAAGCTTAACAGCTTTTAAGAGCCTCATTACTGACCTGCACTAACTGCAGTTACAAAAACCTTTGCCAGGTCCTGTGTAAGGAAACAAGTCAACTTCTTTCATATCTAATGCATATTCTGGCTCAACTAAATTGTTATGGTATTGACACATGGATTGCTGAAATTTCAACTGTTTTGAAACAGGCCATAGCAGTCTTGAATCATGTGAATTTACAAGAAAACATAGCAATTACCTCCTACCTCCATTGTTACTGCTTTTATTGTTTGACTTGTTTCATGTTGGTATGTCTTTTGGTGTGCATGGAGGGCAAGCAGACACCATGGCAGTGTTGCTTAGAGACCTAAACCCAACTCTAAACACCGAGGCATATTAATTTGATCCTTAGCTTTGCAACACAACGTTAATTCTGAGAGCCCCAAAACAGGAAGATGGCCAATCCAAGCAGTCTTTTATCGCAGCATACAGAACCATGTGCTACCTGGTTTCTGTTATTGACCATAGCTCCTTTGTTCAGTGCTGATGCGGATGTGGATGTGGATGGCTGATGTGGAGGAAGAAGCAAGTGCTGCAGAGTTCATGAGTGCTCATTCTGGTGCCTGAGCACATTGCCTTTAAGGTGGGATGTTCTCAAATTCACTGCAAATAAATGCGCTGCGCAACTTCCAGCAGTATCATGAAGCCCTGGTGAAACTAAACATCTGCTTTTACATCTCTGGTGAGAAATTTGTCCACACACCTGCCCATTTCAAGCTGTGTGTGAGAATCACGAAAGGTCAAGAGGCTGGAGTGGACTTTAAAAATCATCCTGTCCCAACCCCTTTCTCATGCCATAGGCAGAGACATCTCCCACTAGACCATGCTGCTCAAGGCCTTATTCAACTTCAATGCTGCAAGGGCTGGGGCACCCACAGCTCCTCTGGGCAACCTATTCCAGCATCTCACCCACTGCCACAGTGAAGGATTTCTTCCCAAAATCTCACCTAAATTTCCTCTCTTAATTCGTACTCATTACTGCGTGTCCTACCACTACAAATCCTGAAGAACTTCCCTTCAGATACTGGAAGGTTGATCTGGGGTCTCCACACAACCTTCTTTTCTCCTCTTCCATCCACAGCTCCCCCCGCCTTTCTTTGCGATAAGGAGGCTCCAGCCTCCTTATTACCTTCATGACCTCCTCTGGACTTCCTTCATCAGTTTCACGTCTTTCTTCTGTTGGGGACCCCAGAGCTGGATGCAAGGCTCCAGGTGGGGGTCTCACCAGAACGGATCAGAGGAGCAGAATCCCCTCCCTTGCCCTGCTGCCCACACTGTTTTTGACAGTACATATGTTAGGCCGCGGACGGGGCAGGTTTTCCGTCAAGTCTCAGACGTTCCCTGGTCGACGAGCCTT
>VWZS01007186.1:42459-72191 GCA_013397075.1 Rhabdornis inornatus
GAGGCTGAGGCGGCGCCGGCAGCAGCGATGGCGGCGGCGGCGGCGCTGGGCGGGCTCGGCCTCCTGCGCGCCCGGCTCAGGCTCGCAGCCGCAGCCGCCGCAACCTTCGCCGCCCTCGGCCGAACCGGCCACCGTGCACCCCCGCTGCGGGGAGGCGTCGCCGCCGCTCTCTCCTCGGCCGGGAGGAGCTACGGCTCGCAGGCGAAGGAAGAGGAGGAGCTGCGCGTCCGATACCTGGATGATGAGCACAAAGGTAATGAGGGGAAGGCGGCTCTGCACCCGATGTCTCGGCTCGGCCTGTGTGACCCCTGCAGGGCAGGGAGAGGGCGGCCCTGGGGGAGCTGCTCGGCGGCGAGGGGCGGGAAGAGAGCGGTGGCTCCTCCTTCTCCTTGTCGCCAGGGCCGGGGTTGCGTCGCAGGGTGATGGCAGCTGTTGGCATGGCCGTGATAGAACAGGGTCAGCTTGGTCCCTCTTGGCTCTTCACAGCATCGTAGAACGGTTTGGATTAGAAAGGGCCTTGAATACCATCTGGTTCTAACTCCTCCGCATTGGGCAAGGGCACCTCGTACTAGACCAGATTTGCTTAGAGCCCTGTCCAACCTGGCCTTGAACACCTCCAGGAACGGGACATCCACAGCTTCTATGAGCAACCTATTCCGGTACCTCACCACTCTCACAGCAAAGATTTTCTTCCTGTTATCTAATCTAGACCTATTCTCTTTCAATTTGAACCCATTCCTTTTTCAATTTGAACCTTGTCCTTTTGCTACATGCCCTTTTAAATAATCTTACCTCATCTTTCATGTAGGTTCCCTTCAGGTACTGGAAGGCTGCAGTTAGGTCACTTCAAAGCTTTCTCATTTCTATGATGAACAGTTCCAGTTCTGTCAGCTTTTCTTTATAGGAGAGGTGTCCCATTCTTCTCATCATCCTGGTGTCCCTCCTCTGGACTCCCTCCAACAGGTCCATGTCCTTCCTGTGCTGGTACCCCAGAGCTGGATGCAGGGTTCCAGCTGGGGTCTCACCAGAGCAGAGCAGAGGGGCAGAATCCCCCCCCCTCCCCTGCTGCCCACGCTGCTTTGGATGCAGCCCAGGACACGTTTGGCTTTCTGGGCTGGGAGTGCCCATGGCTGGGTCATGTCCAGCTCTCACCCACCAGCACCCCCAAATCCCTCTCCCCAGTGCTGCTTTCCATCTGTTCATTCCACAGCCTGGGTTAATACTGGGAGTTGTCCTGACCCAGGCGCAGCACCTTGCACTTGGTCTTGTTAAACCTCATGAGATTCTCATGGGCCTAGTTCATGAGCTTGTCCAGGTTGCTGTGGATTGCATCTCATCCTTGAGATGTGTGAACAGCATCACTCTTCTTTTCCAGTGTTCTGCAGCATATGTACTGTGTTTGCAAGGTACACCTCTCTGAGCTGGCATTTGTTTGCCACTCTAATTGTGAGAAAATGAAGTTCAGTGGCAAACTTCTACAATCGTTTTGCTTTGGACATCAGTTTTGTGCTTGTGTGCAGGGGGCAGAGAAGGGCGTAAAACTGACGTCCATGTTTTCTGTACTGGAAGTTATGGCTTCAGTATTCTCTTATCTCATGCCACTTTCCTAGTAACTGTCTCATCCTCCTCCTTGCTTTTAGTGTTGTCAACTACTACTCACCTTGTTCTACTCAGTTATACCAAGAGTGTTATTTTAACTCACTTGGTTAAAAAAAGAAATAAAATCTGTGCTCCTTAGTGACCTGCAGCCAGTGCATCACAGCACAGACACTTTGTACTTCCTCTTCTGATGTGGTGCTCACCAGATTTTGGAGGTGTTCCACTTCCTTTGGTGTTTGTCACTTCCTTGTCCTCTGGATACAGCAGGGCTAGGAATGGTGGAGAAGAAGTAAGTGCAAACTCTGTTCCTGAGGGTTTATTTTTATAGCCATGATGTTATACTTGCTTTTATGGAGAGGGCCGTAGCATAGGGTTTTGATTATCTGCAGCACATGAGTCTCTTTATATGGAGAATATGTCTTGGAACCACCATGTGTTGAGATGCACAATTTAGTTTACATCTTTGAGCACGTTAACTCAGCTATATCAGACCTGCTGCCAATTCAGGTGAATGCCCGTGTGTTGAGTATTCCTGTACATAGATTTGTATACATACACAGAGAGGTAACTTTAAAACCTTGAATTTTAGTATGAGGCTTAGAAGATTATTCTTTCTTTTTCAGGGGAAAACTGATGTTGTGCTTTCATCTTAGGGCAGGTTTTTGTCATTATTTAGGATTGATAGTAAAGATGATGTAATCTGATCCTGAAATTTTCTTCTGCCTTGTAGATTTGTTCCCAACTCTTTCCACTTCCTTTAAAATGTACTACTTTAGTCCTGTTTTTCCAGTCAACTGTGGAACTTGGAATTAGTTTAAAACATCTATTCAGATTTTTCTGGGATTATTTTAAGTTAAGGAAGAGACAAGACAGGAGCAAAGAAGAGTTTGTAAAATGTTAGAAGAGTGTTTTTCCTTTTTTTGTGCTTTACCAAGAAGTGGTAGAAAATAGAACGATCTTACATAGCACTCAACTTTTACTTCTATTACACGACGAACATAGAATTGGGTGGTGTGTTCCAGCTGTTGAATCTGCTAGGAATCATTGTTTTTGTAATGTTATGAAGGTGTTTAGTACTGAACATGTAGCCTAACGCCCAAAAATGTGGAGATAGTATTTGTAATGTTACAGTGACTGTCACTATCATAGTGAAGGATTCAATCAGTGTATTTTTAATTAATGAATTCTCTTAAGCAGAAGGAATTTTCTTTGGTGTTGTCTTTCAGAAGGACATAGAAGCGAACACTGTTACAAAAATGTAAGAACAAGGATGTAGAAATAGGCCAGAAAGAGTCATAAACTTCGTATGCCTTCTTCAGCAGCACAAAGAGCAGGCAGCATTTCTGCAAAAGAAACATGGCTCTGCTTCCTCCCTATAGTGCTACCACACACCCTACTTCTCACCTTCTTTGCCAAGTTCATATATATTTATCTGCTTACAGCATGTAGTATCTCTGCTGAACGAGGACACCAGCTCTATAAACACCCCTGTGGTCTTTCTTGCTCTTTTCTACCCTGCCATTCCTTGATCTACCATTTCATGTTCTAGACTTTCTTTGGTGCCCCATGGCCTCATCAGACCATCCCATTACATCGTTCTTGACTCCATGCAGGGTCAGACCCTGTTCTCTGACTACCTTTTATGGCACACACATGCTTGTTGATGCTGTGGTTGTGCTCTTGCACATGCCTAGTGTTTCCATGTTGCTCGGAGAGGGACTGTGCTGGTTTCACCTGAGGAGGACAGACTCAAGAGAGAGGTTTTCTCTATGAGAACTTCTTCTGTGAGTTGATGGAACCAATTGAAGGCTAGTTTAGTTATTAACAGCCTGAGAAACCGATTGGAAAAAGTTAGTTCACTCTGTGAAAACACAGAAGGAGGTAACCCGGGAAAAAGCTCTCTTTTATTTCCGGTGGCCGGGCAGGTAACACTGGCCCGGGCTCCCTCCCATGCGGGGGGGGGGGCTCTGGAGGCCGCTGGGCCCGGTTTGCAAACCAGGGGACCTGATGGCCGGGGGGCGGAAGAGCTCGTTGATAAGAATGTAGCCCTGCTTCTTCCTCCGCGGACCCGTGGCTCGGGGGGGCCCGGCTCCTGCTGCTGGCTCGGAGCAGCTTTGGAGGGGCTGAGCCCACCCAGCTGCCCGCACGGCCTGGGGGGGAGGCAGCCGGGCCCCTGTCTGGGAAGCAGGGGTGGCCATGGGCAGTGTGGGAGCTGCAGCTGAGCCCCAGAAAGGCTGATTGAGATCTCAGCCACCCCTCACCCCGCAGACCCGGGCCTGGCCCAGTCCCTGCAGCTTCTGTGTGAAACCTTAACTCTTTAGTGCTCAGATAAGACTTACAGACCTCTAATCTTCCTTTGAATGAAAGGGAAAAACAAAGAAGATACAAAGTCAGTAAACCAAGAGCTAAGTTTCTTTAGATGGAAGGAGAATGATAAGATGCTATGAAGGTTGGCTGAAAATCCTTTTGTGAAGTTGTAGGGATGAACTGATACTGCGCTGAATATTCCTGTAAACAGTGTAGAAAAACATGGAGGGGTTGGAGATGTTCCATTTGATGGATTGTTAGTCAAAAGAATCTGTGTTGAAAATCCTTTGCCCTGAGAAGAAAAGGGGATCTCTATTTCTGGAAATGAAGCATGAACAGAGAAAAAAAGAGATAAAAAAGAATTTTTGCTTTGAAACAGTTCATTCTTTAAAGTAAATACCCCATGAGTTTAACATGGCCCATAAGCACAGCTTTGGGAAGGCTGTGAAGATGGGAGGAGCTTCACGATTTGCAAGGGTTTTTTCCCGGGCGGATGCCAATCGTAAAAGTGAAACCACGAGAGAACTGGCTTTTTCCCTCCTTGTGGAGAAGTCACTGTGGCCTGACAAGAGGAAACTTCTCTCTTTGAAGTGAACTGAAAAGGACTATTTAAGTTGGAAACTGACTGAAGTAGTTTTTGTATGTTTGTTTTCTTGTTATGAAGGTTGGGAGAGGGGAGGAGGGAGTAGTCTGAAAATCTTATTCTGAATTTGCTTTTCTTTCTCTTTCTTCGTGTAGTTAATAAAGTTTTTTATACCCTTTTAAGTTTTAGGCCTGCCTTGCTGTTTTGCTCCTGGTTCTGTCTCACAACAGAAAAATGAGTATATTTAGATTGGCAAATCAAAACTGTAACATTATTTGGTGCATTGGCAGAGAAATTAAAATTAAACCAAGACAGGGATGTGTTGTGAATACTGGGGAGGAAGGAAAACTGGCTATGTATAGGCACATGTCTTGTAGCACTAGACAAATCTTTGCCTGTAGGCAAAGTAGCAAACTGTTCGGCTTCATATCACTGCCATGGGATTTGCATACCCCAGATCATGGGAAGTTGTTAAACGTGAACTAAAATGAGACTATATTTACAAATACTAGTTACTGAAATTTTAACTCAAGGCTTTCCAGCTTCCAAATTTGACACCTGAACTAGAATACAAAAGATGTGAGATTTTTGAAGAGTGTGATTGAAAAATAACTGTATATTCTGCCTATGTTGCAACATGTGAAGCTCTTAGTGTCAATTTTCTGTGAGTAAAGATGACTGTCAGTGTGTTAGTTTTTTAAAATTAAGTATAAATTTTCTACTTTATTTGAAATTCTAGTTGATCATCACTAGCTGAAATATATTACAGCTGCTGACATTTCAGAACTTAGCCAAATTGCATTAGTGATCCATTACAAATTTAAATGAACCTAGTGCTTTGGATTTTTAAGTTAGAGGTGCAATTGAGAGAAGTATATTTTTAGTGTTGACTTCAGTGTTGTAGTGTTGCTTCCTGGAATGCGATAAAAGTATTTACAAAATTTAGATTTTACGCTGGAGTGACTCCTTATGGTCAAATTTCCCAGCTGGTTTTGGTTTGGTTTAGAGTAAGACAGCTTTTGGTCTTCATCAGTTAGAATTTTAATGTACATGGAGTGGGCAAAAACAAATACAGTCTTGGTTGAAGTTGTTTGCTCAGAGGTTGGAAACTGATAGCTAGCTGATAAATTGGAAAAACTTCCAGTTCTTTTGCTCTGTTTAAAGCAGGGCTAAGCAGGTGAGATCTACTAATTGACAAAGTGCAGAAAAGAGTTAAATCAGAATTTAGAGATTAAACAGGCTCAGATAGGGGATTTTGAAGAGTATTTTGGTGCTTTTAAAAAGTGGTGGTTAGTACACATCTGTGTGATTTTTCACTTATATGCTTCTTGATAAGATGATTAATGAAAGCCACCAGAATTGTGCATGATATATTCACCATATGTTCCTGTTTTGCTTAAGAAACTACTTTAGAATAATAAACATCCAGGTCCACTTGTCTGCCTTGGTTTGTCTGAGTAGTTAAGTGAAACAAGCTTAAAAATAACTTACTTTGCTCCTTCTTCCATTTTTCAAAGCATAATTCAGACATTTTAAATTCTTTTTAATTATGGAAAATGATGTGTGTGTGTATTTAATGCAAATAAATAATAAAATAAATTTTGAAAATTCTGCAAGTATTTTATATGCAGATATAGTGGATCTTTTGAACTCTGACGAACTCATACTGGTTTAAAGAGTAATTTTTAAGTAACCATTTAAATGTGTTTCTACCAAACATTGTGGATCCCTAAAATGTGCAAGATACAAGAGATAAAAAACAGTATTAAAAGTAAGATTTCCTGTGTGCTGATACAAACAATAGTTAAACCAGTATCTAATTTCTTCACTTTATTCTAGTATTAAATTTAGTGCATGCTGTGAAACCAGGATGTTTTGAGGAATTTACAGATATTTTGAAGCTATCTTCAAGATATGTATCCTTATTTCGGTAGAAGACACTTACTGCTTTTACTATGCTTTCGTTTTATAATATAACGTTCATTTTTATCATATAGCTTTTATAATATAACTTTCTTTTTTTTTTTTCCTCTTAAACACTGAGAATTATACCACAGGCAGCTTTCTCTTTGGCAGGGGCAAGTTATAAGTAGAGAACATATTGTACATTTACATATGCTTTGCCTCTAGTGGTTGGCTAGGAAAGTAGTATACAGGAATATTGCTGGTTATACTAGACAATGCTGGGAATCATCGTCTCTTGGAGAGCGTAGCCAGTTAAGATGAAGTTAGTTTTCAGTATGCAGATGTTTTTCTAATAGATGCACATTATGTGATAAAGTGTGTCCCAGAAATAATGTGGGGATGACTCCCAGGAAAAAATATGACATTAATATTGGATTTAACATTATGTGAATGCTTAGTCCTTCTCAGTTGATCTGTGACGTTTTTGATACCATATAGATACCAGTATATATGGTATAGATGAACAAAGCAAATACTACTGCTACTATTACTACTACTAATTTCTGCTTATATTTATTGATGAGTACTTCTTTTCTTTCACAAGTAGATTTTTCAAACAGTTTATTTTAAAGGATTTTGGAAAGCACATATATATATATGTGTGCTCTAGGAAGAATGAACCATGATTAAATGCTTCAGATGGCAATATAGCAAGTATTATTGAACAGTCAGGGTAGTCAGGTCAAGTCCCCCATGACTGGAAAAGGGGAAACATTGTACCCATCTTTAAAAGAGGCAGAAAGCTGGAGCCTGGGAACTGGTGACCCATGAGCCTCACCTGTGTGCCTGGAAGAGTCATAGAACACATCCTCTTGGAAGCTGTGATAAGGCACATGGAGGACAGGGAGGTGATTCCAGATAGCCAGTATGGCTTCACCAAGGTTGAGTCCTGCCTGACCAGCCTAGTGGCCTTGAATGATGGAGTTCACTCCATCAGTGGTCAAGGGAACAGCTACAGATGTCATTTATCTGGAATTCTGGAAAGTGTTTTGCAGAGTTCCCCAACAACATCCTTCTTTCTAAAGTGGAGAGAGACGGATTTGATGAATGGACTGTTCAGTGGATGAGAAGTTGGTTGGATGTTGGCATCCAGAGTGTCGTCAGTCAATGGCTCAGGGTCCTAATGGATGTCAGTGACAAGTGGTGTGCCTCAGGGGCCTATACTGGGACCACTGTGATTTAGTATCTTCGTTGATGACATACATGAAGGGATTAAATTCACCTTCAGCAAATTTTTAGATGACACTGAGCTGAGTGATGCAGTTGACACACCTGAAAGATGGGATGCTATCCAGAGGGACCTGGACAAGCTTGGGAAGTGAGGCCATGGAAATCTCATGAGGTTTAACAAGACAGGGTGATGCAACTGGGTCAAAGCAATTTCTGGTACCAATCCAGGTTGGGGGATGAACAGATGGAGAGCAGCCCTGGGGAGAAGGATTTGGGGGTGCTGGTGGGTGAGAGGCTGGACATGACCCAGCCATGGGCACTCCCAGCCCAGAAAGCCAAACGTGTCCTGGGCTGCATCCAAAGCAGCGTGGGCAGCAGGGGAGGGAGGGGATTCTGCCCCTCTGCTCTGCTCTGGTGAGACCCCAGCTGGAACCCTGCATCCAGCTCTGGGGTCCCAGCACAGGAAGGACATGGACCTGTTGGAGGGAGTCCAGAAGAACCATGAATATGATTATTAGAGGGATGGAGTACCTTTCCTGTGAAAAAAGTCTGAGTGAATTGAGTTTTTTCATCCTGAGGATTAGGCTTCGGGCTGGCCTACTGTGACATTCTGTTTTCTGCAGGGAACCTGTAAGAAACATAGAGAGGGACGTTAAACTGAAAGAAAACAGGTTTAGTTTAGATATTAGGAAGAAATTTTTTCCTCTTAGGGGCTGAAACTGACTGCCTAGAGAAGCTGTGGATATCTTGTCTCTGGAGGTGTTCAAGGCCAGGTTTGATGGGCTTCTGGACAACCTGGTCTAGTGCAAGGTGTCCCTGCAGGGGGCTTGGAACTAGATGATCTTCAAGGTCCCTTCATCCTCAAGATGCTCAGATCTTGTAGTAATGGCATATCAGGACAAAAATGATTCAAATGTGACTCTTGAGTGTCTTTTGTATATGTATCACTGCAGTATGTAGGTGTCCCTTGTGAACCTTTTATACTTTTCCCATTCTGGCTTCATATTTTTTTTATACTTAAATGGAAACAACTGGATGGGTGCCATCTTTATCTTTTGCTTCTGTAGAAGGAAGCAGAAATGGTAGTTTTATGACTTGATCCGACACTGCTAAGCAAAAATCGATTTGTATGGCTTGTCTTCAAGGATCATTCATTTGTAGGAAAAAGTCTCTTAAGTGCTTTAATGTTAACTGGAGCTTTCTTCTGAATACACTATTCTTGGTGGTGGAATAGCAGTCTTTGGGCTCCAGTGGGGGGAAGAAAAATTCAAGTGTCATTAAGTGTCATTGCCATTAAGTATAATAGAGTCCTTCTGAAAAGGACTCTATTTCCTGACTGAAGTATGGTTTGGGATAATAGCATCTCTAGTTTATTAAAGCATGGGATTTGTAGTGCCTGAAAATCAAAGTGAAGTCAGGGTGAAGGGTCTTTTTTATGCTTTAATGTGGGATGATACTTTTGCCTAATCTGCTTGTGTTGAACATATGGAGTATTTGAATTTGGAGTGATCCTCCTTGTGGAGAAAAAGTTGTAACAGCTGAAAAAAAGTGCTACAGCACCACTCCTCTTTGCCTAAAAGAATATAAGCAGATTACTATGTAAGTGCTGAGTAACCACCTTTGGAGGAGGTCCTATGTGAATATCTCCAGCCACAGGGATAAACATGGGAATTCAGGCTTGTAGAAAAAGGGAATGAAGGTCATTTGGGTTGACCTGGCTCCACTACCGTGTTAGGAGGTATCTGTGCTTAGCAATTGACTGTACCTTAAGAGCGAGAAAGGAATGTGTGCTTTATTACTTGCATTTGACACTATTTTTATTTGAATCTTGAGAGTGGTAGCTAGCAAATAGAAAAGTTTGTCTTCAAATTGGTAACTGCAGAAGGAGCAGGAGCTTTTTTAAATCTTGTCTTGTGTGCATGTATGTGCAACATACGTGTATGAGGAAGGAGAGGAAGGGAGCTCAAACACTAATGGGTCGGTCCTAAGGGAGGACAGGTTTTTCAGAAATAGAAGAAGCAGTATGCATTGAGATGACAAAGAAGGCTACAAGAGCAAGATGACATATAGATTGTAGATTCAAAGCTGAGTGGTGAAGTAGTAACCACCTGGGCAAACACTAAGTTTTTGGAATTTTGTTTTTTTGTATCATAGGTTGATGACAATACTGTGGGCATTTTTGTTTTAGACAGAGCTCCCTTTCTGCCTTTCATTCCTGGTCCTGCCCTAGTTCTTTTTTTCCTCCCTATCCTTGCATTCTCTGCATAGGAGGTCCTGATTGATAAAATGTTACCAGGGCAGGATAAGGACTGTGTGTTGGTGTTTTGAACTCTGGCAGTTGTATTGGGTTCAGGCAGTAATTATCTGAAAGATTGCTACAGTTGTGGTAAACTTAGGCATTGCCAAAACAGAATTTTCAGAATTTTCCTCTTTGATAATCGTGCCTGTTAAGGTGAGGGGAGCAAAATAAAGACAGTTTTTGTTTCTGCTGCAACATTCAAACCAATGCACAAGTAATCAGTCAGTTAGACAATTGGTCTGTAACTGGACTAAGGAAGCTGTGAATGTATCTTTGGAGCCATGTACCCAGCACTGATTTTAGTATTTCAGGGGAGAATTTTTGTTTGATTTTTTCCCTTTTTGGACAAAAGTACCTGTTTCCCATTGGTAGCATTTTTCTATGTTTATGACTTCCTTTTACCTGTGTCAGAGTTGCTGGTCTTTGCTCTGGTAGCACTTCATGCTTTAAGAAGTCTCTGGAGATAGGCTTTCTAAATATGAAAATACATGCTTTACAAATAAGCATCTTTCCTGATTGCGTGTCAGCACTTCATGCACAAACGTGAAACTTGTGCATGCAGTTATGTAGTTCTACATTTGACCTTTGTAAGCACTGTTTCCACATGAAGATATTAGGGCCATATTTTTGTTCCTGAAGTAAATGTAATTTCTGTTGAGTATTGAAAAGACTAAATCAGTTTATTTTCTTTCAGAAACTCTGTAGTGATTACACTAGCATTTTTTTTTTCAGTCCTCAATGCCTTTTGTATAATTTAAAAATAATAATAATTTACATAGGTGATACATATTTCACTACATTGTAACAATGATGTGATTTTTCTTCCCCTCCAGGAATTGTGGTGCTCGGATTAAACAGATCTCATGCCAAGAATGCACTTAGCAAAAACCTTGTAAAAATGGTAAGTGAAAAGAATAGTTTTTAGTATAAAGGTGAAGTATTGGAATGAAGTACTTTAAAAAGTGTTTGGTTATTCCCCTTCCTCCTTTTCTCTGTAGATGTCAAAAGCTGTGGATGCTTTGAAATCTGATAAGAAAGTACGAACTGTTGTATTCCGGAGTGAAGTCCCAGGGATATTCTGTGCTGGTATGCAAACTTAATTTTCCTGAGAAGCTGGAAATCTGTGTTCTCCTTCTGCACTAAAAAAAAAAAAAACAACAAAACAACCAACAGATTCAAGGAAACATGTATTTTTCATATATTCATGTCAGTAACAAACAAAACATTTTTAAATTATTTTCCTCAATTGCTAACACAAATCAAATATTGGGTTTATTCTTTCTGTGTCATAAAGTATTTCAAAATATATAATAGTTTAACCATGATGGTGAAAAATTGTTTAATTGATCTAGAAACTCTTGCAAGTATCTCAGAATAAGGTGCAAATAATTTTAGAGGCCATATAAAGAGGCTTTGTAGAAAGCTGTATCAAACCTGTCTTTTAAATGCATTGACTTGAACTTTTAATTAAAGAAACATATGTAAACTTAAAATTTCATGATTAATATGCATGTTACTGCAGGATGAATGTGTACTCAAATTAAAAACAAATCAAAACTAGAAGCACACACCCCAGCCCACGTATCCAACAGTACATGCATCTTGCCAAAGTACTCAGAAAAGCAAAAGCTCTCAACTACCAGATGCTGGGAAGCAGAATTTACTGACTTATCAAGATCAATTCATACAGCAGTATCTTTTCTGAATATCAAGTGAATAGTCTTCTTACTTAAAAATGTTTCAACCAGTTCTTACTATATTCAAATTTAATTTATGTCCATTTGAAACAGAAAACAGAAGTAAAACAGTTAGTGCTTTCTGATACATTAATAGAACTATCAAGAAAGAGGTCGCTTCTGAAATTTACTTTTCTGATCATTTATGTAGTTGTTATTCTTGGTAGCCCTAAATAACATAATTAGTTTAAAATGCCAAATAGTTTTTCCAATTTTTAAAATATGTAGCATACCTAAGCACTTTTAGTTGAGTTTAAAATTCTTTTTGTTGCTTTTAGTAAGCCTGTTCTCATGCAGATAACCGTTGATCACTTAAAAGACTTGTGAAAATAATTGTCTTGGAAAAAAGAGAATAATCAATCCAATACTTAGTAGTACATATAAATAGGCTAAATATGTATGTATTGATCAGCATATTTAATTTAAAGGAGGTTGTATCTTGTTTTAAATCATGAAGTTTTAAGTTTTAGTCATCTCAGAAAAAAACCTGTAGTTTTTAAATTGATGAAGAAGGAAACATGAGAGCAACACATGCAAATGGTGTCCAAGGTGAATGTTATGTACTTGAAATACAAAGATTGCTGTTGGGTTTTTTAACCATGTTTTTTATTTGACATTCTTGAATTTTGTACTAGTCGTGTATTGGAAATAGGAGAGCAGAAATACTAATTTTAAGGGAGGGTATCTCAGGTATGCTTCCATTATTGTGCTCGTGAGCTACAAGTACATCTCTGGTATTCTTTGTTAGCTGTGTCTTCTGAACTGTTTTGGTATAAAGATTTAACATAGTCATTGCTCCTTATTTGTCTGGCTTAGAAAACCAAGCAATTCAGAGTATATATTAACATTTAACAATAGAGAAGATATAAGGACATTAAGTAGGAAAATTAATCCTGAAAAGAAGACTGTGAAAGACAAGGGCTAGATAGCTGTATCTGGATCTTAATCCAGGGAGTAGAGTTAGGGTGTGAACTAGGTGTCTATAATTTTTAAGAAGTAAAACAAGCGTCCAAAGAAAGGAGATTCCTGTAGCTGAACAAGAGAAATAAAGGGTGTTCCAACACTGGTAACTGAAATTTAGAGTGAAACAGAATACCTGAGGCAGAGTTTCTTAATGAAAATAGGCAAAAATTGCACAGTGGATGGATGGATGGATGGATGGATGGATGGATGGATGGATGGATGGATGGATGGATGGATGGATGGATGGATGGATTACTTCAGACTTTAATGGGTGTCTCTAAAGAGGACAATAATAGAGGAAGCATAGTGAGATCTGGAAAAAAATAGCTTAACAGCTTAGGGAAGTAAGATGAAGAGAGGAACATACTGGATGTAAGAAGGCAGTTTCTGGAGGGGACTCAGGAAATTTAGTAGAACAGAAGAAAGTGTTTTTGAACTTAAATGTTAAAGAAGAATATGTTGCTTCCAGAACATTTAATTTCCTTAAAAAATGCAAGGATCATCTTGTGAAATGTCACATTTTCTTATGCCTTGTAGTGCTATTTAGTTAGGCTGAACCTGGAATGTTTTTATTTTTTTGTATTTCCTCAATAATGTTTTCTTGCTAACGTGTGGGAATGTATGTTTTTAAAAATACACTTTTATGATTACTTTTTGGACCACCATCTGATGTTTTACAGACCGCATAGTGGGAAACTTTGTCCTAGCATGTAGTTCCTTTTATGTGTGGAATGAAGTCCAAGATCATTAAATCCTGGCATTCCTTAGCTATCAACAAATATCTGTGAAAGCCACAAGCCAAGTGTCTTGTTTCCTTCTAAGGCCTAGTCAACAAAACATGACATCCAACTATTTTTCTCAAAGTAACAGTGTGGATGATTAAAATATTTAAACTCTGTTGATGACTGATGTAGATTTGGGTATGATTTCAAATCATGGTATTTTCACACAGTGAAATCAGAGGGGGACAAAGATGGAATTGTATAAAAGAATGTAGAGATGTAACAGAAATCATATCCTTTCATTTCCGCATAAAAAATCACTTTGATTCTTTACCTACTCTTTTCTTTGTGTCTCCTCTTTAATACTTCATACATCTGTGGGTGTGGAAAGTTCCTCATTAATGCTCCTAGCACTGATCGAAAGGGACATCCAGAAGTCAAGGCCTTGCTTGTCTGGGGTTAAGGATGTCTATGATTATGCACAGACTATATCTATGAGTAATAATGTCTGTGAGGTCTTATTGTGCTTCCATTAGAAGTGCTCTGGCACTGAGTCACATTTTGGCTCCTTTCTACATCTGAAACCAAATAAGTTAAGTATTGGTCTTTCTGGATTGAATGTGTATGACCAGTCCTGGCCAATGTAAGCTGAGGCTGTGTACTTGCACCATTCTGCAGGTATGCAAAGCAAAGCAGTTGAGACTGTTGAGACAGGAGTCTTTTAATTTTCTGACAGTATTTCATTCTTGAGGAAGGCATAGGTTTATGCATGGAATAAGCCAAGTGTCCCATGGGTACAGTGTCTGTGATGAAGTAATCATGGGCTGTGCTGTGTTCACACAAGGGGCCAAATTACATTCACATAGGCAGTTTGAATACCTTGGTTTTTCATTATTAATATAACTTTAACATATGCATATTAGTGATATTGCTGAGGTACTTTTTGTGAGCAGATCTTTAGGCTTATTTAATCTTCAAAATATTTCTAGAAGTAAGTATGCATTATGGCGTTGGGTGATGCAGTACTGTGAGGAAGAGAGGAGGCGGTATCCACAAGTTGTTGAAAAGTCTAATTTTGTGTGTTTGCAGAATGGGAAAGGTTGGAAGAGACTTCAGTGAAGTCATCTGGTCCAACCTCACTGCTGAATCAGGGTAATTCTGGAGACAATCTTAGACCTTCTGATTTTGACTACATGAGGTTGAAAAAAAGGTACAAATAAAATACATTGTTTAAGAATACTACTTTTTTTGGTTTTCAGAGAGCATTTGAGAATGGCTTTGGTCTGCAGAATTGAACTAGCTAATACTGCTCCTTAAAGCTTTTGTTGTTCGATTTTCTAGGGCTTTGAATAAAAGCTAAGATAATATTTTTAGAACTTCTAGTTATTATAGAATTCTACCTTTGGATATGTTTTGGCTGAAGCTGAAGACTGCTGCATAGTTCTAGGTGTCCTGCTTTCTTCTATTTTTTTTTCCATCTCACCCACTCTTGTCAGTGTGTTTGATGATGTGAAGTAGGGATTATGCTATATTTTGCAATTGAAAACTCTGGGATCAGGCTCTTTCCTTTTTAAACAGTTTTATGTGTTGATGGTTCTAGTGATTAAAGAAACAGATTCTGATTATATTCTTTTCCTTCTACCTCTTTGCTTGCTGTTCCTTGTATTGTTGTTTTTCTTGGTACTGTTATGTTCCTCCAGCCTTCTTTTTGTGTCCTGTAAAGAGGGCAGTAAAAAAATATTCTTCATGTATTTGTCTCAGGTCGTAACTAACTGGCCCATAGTCCATTGGTTCAGCTCATGAATAAATAAAACTGCTTGCCATTGTTTTACCGTTCAGAGTAGTACCTCTGGTGCCTGAACAACCAGGACAGTTGCTTAACTCTTACTGTCCAAGTCCCGTGGAGAGATCATTTCTCTTAAAAATCCGTGTGTGAGTTGTTGTCAGTTCCCCTGCAGCCATCCCTCCTCTGTTGATATGCAGAAAAAGATACTACTATCTCATAAAGGAGAAGAGGGCTAGAGGCACACACTGCTTCTGGGTTTTGATTTGCTGGTAGAGTTAGGAGAGCTTTCTGTTGTAACTCGTAGCTTTTTGAGGCTTTTGTGGTGACTGTATTTAGAGTGTAAGTGTTTAGAACAGTCTCTCTTTACTATTGTTGTTTCAAAGTGAGCTGGACTATGTGAAATAGAGGTTGTGAGCGTGATTGGTTATTTGCTTTGTATGTGCGTGCATACAAAGAGAGCAAGCTTTGGAACAATTTTTACTTGACATATTTGAAAAATGTTCTTTGGAGGTCTTATTTCAAAAATCTTTGAAACATGTCAGAATATAGACAGTTAACTTTTTGCTGTTGTTGTTATAACAGGCTTTCAAGACAGTTTGAAAAATTTGGGTATTTGAGCTCTTTAAACCACTTTGACCTAAAAGTTACTGCAGCTTGGCCAATAAAGTTGCTTCTTGGAAAAGCAGAAGAAATCTCTGTGCCAGAAAAAATTCACCATTTGAATCTGTGGTGTGAGTAAAGCCAACCCAAATGCTTTTATTGTTGGCATAATTTGTCTGCATCAGAATTTTGTTTGCAGCAGGGTTGAATTGGCTAAATGGAGTCTAATTCCCGGCTGCCACTTCCAGCTGGTGCAGTTTTTCTGGCAGAAGTTTATGAAGCAGACAAGCCTGGTAGAGCAGATCCTTGAAGACTTCTTTGTTTATGAGGTTTTGATATGGAGGAGTAGAGGAGTTTCATAATAGCTCTGAAATACTTGACCTACTCTTATTTTTATAGAACTAGCAGAAGTAGTTGAGAAGTATTACTGTGGGTGTAGTCTCCTTTTTGCTTGCAGTCTCTGTTAAGCAAGCAATGAGGAGTGTATACTTTCCCAGACCATATTTGGTTCTCCAAGTTCAGCTCCTGCGCCAGAAGCTGAGAAGAGATTTTGTGTATTACTCTGCTCTTCCCTCTTGAGCATTCAGGTCACGCGTGAAAATATTGTAGTGTCTTCTGAATATTTCTGTTGCTGCATGTACCTTTCATCCCCACAAATAAATGCCTTATGATGTAGATTGTAGCTAGGTTCTTTCTTCTTTCTCATTCCAAGCTTTCACCAGTGTTCAGACTCCAAGTGCTCTTAGCTGCTTGTAGGCTATTAGACTTAAAAACATTTGCATTTCCCCTAGACCAACATCAGTGACATGAAATGCGTTAGGTTGCTCAGCCATGTGACAGCTCTGTCCTGTGGATATGTGCACAGTTGTCTGTTACATTTGGATTCTACAGCTTGCATTTTTCCGACATAGATGATTTTGCTTCTTAATTTTGATGTTGTCTTTCTGGAATGACTAATTACTGTCATGATTTTCTAGAGCACGTGTTGAACAACTGAGCCAATAAGGAGTGCAGTTAGGTTTGTGGTTTGATTCTCTGGTCTATATACAGAAAAAAAATCCCAGTAAGAAAAACTGGTTAAAATATCTTTCCTTTGAAGTATCTTAGTCATCTAACTCCAAATGCTCCTCTACCTCCTACCCTGACAACACGTACTAAATTTCAGAAGAAATTGGAATGACAGTGGATTTTTCAGAGCAAAAAAATGCAAAAATGAGGTTTCCAGGAGGTTTTTCAGTAAGAATATGAAAATCTAACTATTTTAATTTTTTTTAATTGCAAAAGACTGATCCATTCCTGATGAGGAAACAGGCACGAGAAATATGGTAGGAAATTGGGTGGGACTTAACAGTGCAGTCTTCAAATCAGCATCTAATCAGCTAGGAAATTTTAAGCTAAGAATCACTTGTCTGTCTTCTTACTGGTTGGTGCAATACCTTACTTGAGAAGATGATAGAATTTGGTTTTCATATGTTCAGCTTTCTGAAAGTTATTCTCTAGTTGGGAATAGAGCTTTTAAACCAATGTATTTAGTTCACATGGGCCTCTCTGAGAAGAGACCAGGAGCTGTCTTGGTACTCGACAGAGCAAGCTGCAGCCAGTTCCAAAACAGACCCATGACTGTCCAATGCTGAGTCTTTAAGAGATGCTGGTGGCACCTCTGTGATAACATATATGTTCAAAATTGTTAAGAACCATGTGCAGCAGCCGTGAGAGAGGAGTGAGAAAAAAATGCAAGAGGAACAGCCCTGCACACCCCCAGATCAATAGCAAGGCAGAAATTCTCCACTGCCAAAGTTCTCCAATTGCCAAAGTGGAGATTCCCTTGCAGCCCGAAGACAAGACCATGTCAAAGCAGGTCACCCTGGAGCTCATGGAAGACCAGTCTGGAGCAGATATCCATACTGCAGGCCATGAGAAACCTCATGCTGAAGCAGGTGGACGCACCGTGATGGAAGTTGCAGTCCATGAAGAGCCCAGTCAGGAGCAGGTTCCTGGCAGAGGTGTCACCTGTGGAGAGCAGCCTATACAGGACCAGATGTTCTGGCAGTTGTGGCCCATGGGGGACCCATGATGGACAAGTCTGTTTTTAAAGAAATGTGCCCTGTGGAAAGGACCATACTGAAGCAGTTCTTGAAGAACTGTGTCTTCCCTGGGAAGTCCTGGGAATGACTGTTGTGTGAGAGGGATTCTGTGTTGGAGCAGGGAAAAAGAGTGAGGAGGAAAGAGTGGCAGGGATGAAGTGTTATAGTTGAATTGCAGGCCCCATTCCCCTTCCCTTTTGCTCTGCACAGCAGTGGGGAGAGGTGGGGGAGTTAGTAATAAAGTTAAGCCAGGAAAAAAGGAAGAAGGAATGGTGGGGGAAGATGGATTTATTTTGGTTTTTTTTTTCCACTATCTATCTTTTATTGGCAGTAAATTAAATTTATCTCTCCTAAGTCCAGACTGTTTTATGCATGGTGGTAGCAAGTGAGTGATCTCCCTGTCTTTATCTTGATCCATGAGCTTTTAATTGTATTTTCTTCCCTATTTTACTGAGGAGGGGAACTGGCAGGGAGCCTAAGTTAACCTACCACATCCAGTTATTACGGATTTTTCAAAGTAAGATTGGGGCAAGACCTTTATTCTTGAAGAGCTATGAACTGAGGGTGGATTGGTTGTATAAAGTCTCAGAAGAATTTGTGTAAAAAATGGTCTAAAATAAAAGTAGTCAGGAAGATTTCTCTCCACTTGAGTGAGTAGTGACCAGAGCTATGTCGTAAGTATGGTATGGAAGTTAAATTGGAAGAACTTCAACAGCAAATACTAAATCTGTAACTACTTGGTTCTTTTTTCCATCCCTTACTTGAAGTGCAGGATTTTTTTCTTAAGGCTTGTGTATGGCATCTGTTTAGATGACTCACTCTTCTTACATTGTGTACTCTGAAGACTTGTGTATGAAATATTGTGTGTTCTTTTCTAGTTTTGAAGCTCTCTAATGGCAATTTCAGTTTAGTTACTCCTTTAGTATCAGGAACAATTTATGAAAATATTATATTTCTATTATATTTCTGTCAAAGGGGGATTCCATTGTTTCACTGAATACTGACAGTTTGAATTGAAAGTACTTTCAACCACCATGTACTTGTCTCCTGTGTCAAAGACTTCTAAGGGTCTAGTGGAAGTAGAGACAACTTAATTCATAACTAATATTACCATAACATAAAACTAAAAAAAAAGAAAAATGTTTCTGTTAATTTGATGTATTCAGCTGTAATGCTAGTTGTGGATATTTCCGTGCCATTTTTGTTCCTTTTTCGGTCTTGAATGAGCTGTAGACCATAGCTTACTGTGATTTGTACTCACAAAATCAAAAACAAGTGTAAGGTCAGGCCATCAGCGAAAAATAAATTATGAGCTGCAGCTAGAGAGTTATATTTTTAGCAGTATTTTTCCTTGGTTGATGAAATTTCGGGATTTGCTTTTTCAAGCTGATGAAACAGAACATCTGACCATTCTTTCTCTTGTGTAGCTTGTGACATGTCATAAAAAATAGAAATGTTAAGGTTTATTTATTCCAATGATACAAGCATGTTTCTTTCTCCTTCCTCAATAGAACTGAAGCCATCTTGAACTTGAGATCTGTGCTATTACTTAAAGTTGACTAAAAAGATCCAAATCAGTCTGAGTTGGTTTTCTAGTTGTGTGGTGAACTTTGCCAAACTGAATCAACATTTTGTAGACAGTTAGCGGAACTTGATCAAGCTGGTGCTTTGCTAGTATAATATTTACCAGAGGCTGGACTCTGTGATACAGTTATGTGGAAGTACCACACCTACTTCAGTTACTGGAAATGTGGGATTATTTTATGTGATGGATATCTGTCTTTAGAACTAATTTTGAGCAACAGAAGACTATCCTATATTTGGTATCACTGAGCTGGCTTATGTGTTCTGGGAAGTATATAAGCAGGATTAAAGTGTATCTTTGACTATTGGAGAACATAGTGAGGGTGTTTTACCTGCTGATTAAGAAATATATTTTTAGAAATTTTTCTGTTTTAGTAGTTTAGTTCTGTTTAGTAGTTAAGATTTTTCTGGTTTTAGTAGTTAAGTAAAAGTCTTAGGCTTTTAGTCCATTACAATAAATGCACACAATTAATGTGGTATTTTCTGGAAATATTTTTTCCAGTGAAAGCTACCTAAAATATTAAAAATATTAAATTCTAGGTAAAAGATATATTTCTGAGGTAGTGTTATTTGATTAGTTCTTTATCCAGTGGAGGATAACAAGAAAGGGAATGACTTTCCCAAAGCCATTAAAAATAATAAAAACATGGGAAAAATTGATTAAATTGAATGCCTAAAATTGTTAAATTGAAATATCAGGTACAAAGTAATTTGTTACGACTGGAGAAGTAGTTACAAATACATATACTGGTGATAAGAGTAATTTACTTGTTTGGGTTCTGTGTATGGCAGTTACAGTCATGCTCAGGGTATCCTCTGAGTAGCTGTACAGAAAAGCTAGGGAGACAAATGTCTCCCTGAAGGAAGCAGTTGGCTGTTTTTGAGTTCCCTTCCTACATCTTGTTTATATTATGTTGAATAAAAATTTTGGAGGTGCAGCTTGCTTTTTATAATGGTAAATAGAGGATTGGAGTCTAACTTTAGAGCTAAGAATTCTATAACCAAATGGCTGAAAGTCGTTTAATGGATGAAAATAAATATAACCATATAGCTTACAAATAAGTAAATCAAGTACCATCCTGAACAGCTGGAGAGCTTCTAGTGTTTCTTCAGATGCTTGAAATTAATGCAGTGCTCTAGATCTTTTGGATTATTACAGAAATGATACAGAAGTCTCTAAAGTACGCGATTGTAGTGACTTGTTGTCCAAACTTGACACAGGTAGGAACGGAGAATATCTGGGATATGCAACTTCAGCATATTCCAAAATTTAAATAAAAGTGACATCTTGATGATTATGAAGCAATGAAAGGTACCTCCCTTGAGTACCTCACCTGACTACCTAGAACAGAGGAACACACATACAGACCTTACTTATAAAGTTGTAATGAGTTTTCAAACAGTTTCAAGAGTGGATTTACTAGAACAGATTAAATTAAAATGGAAAAGATACTAGATGATGCAGAACATTTTATATTGGGAAAACTGTGTTCTGCAGAGGATGTCCCTAGATAGTTGGACAATTTGTTTTCCCATTTGCTGTTATAAAAAGGGTGTGTTTTCTGGATAGAAAATATTTAAAATATTTTATGTAAATATTTAGAGAATAATCGTAAATGGTTTTCCTCTGTATTTGTTTGTCTTTTTTAAAATGTGCTTGTCAATGGTTTGCTCCTCAGATGTCTTTGGTGATGTCACTGGCTTGTTGCAGTTTTTGCTGCTTGGGAATCTATCTTTAATAGCTATGTATGTGCTGCTAGTGCAATGCCTTTAATTTTTGATTTAAAAAAGTAATTCTATACTATTTTTATTGGGTTTATCCAAACCCATATTTTCTGAGTTGCATGAATAGACGAATTTGTGTATTTCATATAGTTGTTGCAGTTGATTTGACTTTTGGAGTATAGTGCTTGTGGCACTGTTTAGGACTGCTTGGGAGTTGCATTGAATTTCATGTATAGGTACTCACATGCATCACACTTTTTTTCCCCCTCCTTTTTTATCTTGTATCATTGAAGCGTGTAATTTAGAAGACTATTGGCATACATGACACTACATAATAAATTCCTGTAATTGCTTACACGTTAGAGATGTATAGATGAACTCGACTATAATAAAGAAAAACTTAACTGGAAACCTGCGTAACTGTCACCAGACTGCTTCCGATGTTTGTATGTAGATCAAAGTGAGAGGACTGTGGAATTCAGTGCTGCTGAAGTCTTTGGTTTAGTAGGGTAGACTATAGTGGACAGGATGCTGTATCTGAACAGTTTTGTTTCCATGGAAGTGAATAAAGTCTTCCTGAGATTCTCCTGTTCAGAAAAATTCTTAGTATGGTATAATTTTTCATCTTTAAGCAGACTATAGTCTGTGTCCTGCATGTGTATTAAAGCTGTTGACTTAATATCTAAACCTACAGGAATTACTGTGTAGTCATCACTGGTATCTTTAAGCTCTTTTAAGTCACAGGGCAGTTCAGATGAGTCCTCTGATATCCTTGTATATATCAACTTTCAGATTTCAGTACCTCTCTGTATCTGTTTTGAAGTATTTGAGTTTTTGCCTCTGTGGTTGATGTGTGTACTAATAAATCCATTAATAACTAGTGGTCTTTTAAACTTGTACTGGGCATGTCTGGTTTAGAGTTGATTTCCCATGTACTAGCCCTTATGGTGCTGTGTTATAGATTGGTGACTAGAACAGTGTTGAAAAGACACCATTTTTTTTGTAGTTGTCACTGAATAGTGCTTACACAACACTGAGGTCCCCTGTGCCTCGCACTGTGCCAGTCAGTCTGCTGAGGGTGGGGCAAACAAGAGGCTGGGACAAGGCACAGCTGGCACAGCCGATGTGAATTGAGGAGGGGAATATTTAGTAACATATGGCGACATACTCAGCAGTTGAACTGGGTAGTTGTTTTTCCACAGTAGACCTTGCTCAGCATTAGAGAGACTTATTGGTCTGCTGGTGGGCAATGACTGCTTTTGCATCATTTGTTCTTTTTCCCCCCTTGTACTTATTAAACTGCCTTTATCTCAACCGCAAGGTGGGTCCCCCTCTCTCTCCCCACTGCTTTTGTAGTTCTTTTAATTTCTCCATCCTTCTGTGCCGTGAGAAAGCAACTGGGTGGGGGCTTACCTGCTATCCAGAGTCAAGCAGTACAAAACTTTGGCTTTGTATGACATGAAAAATGAAATCTGGAGTCGTTAGCTGGATTAGTTCCAAAAATGTCCTGTGTGGTAATGAATACCAACATTGCTATAATGCTACTGTACTCCTTTTTAGCTTTGCTAGAGGGATGCTTGAAGTCACTTTAAGCCTATTCTGACAGGTGTTGCAGCCCTAGAGCGTTATTCTTTTTCCCCATTCTATTTTCAGAATACAGTGGTGAATTCCTAATCAAGAACTTAGTATTTAGGGAGGTACTTCTTAGCTACTTTTAATCCAGAAGTACCATTAGCACTCTACTGGTAGAAACCCAGGTTTTGGAAAAAGATTATTTCTGTGCTTCTAACCCTTCGTGGTTAGCGGTTAGTGAAACTCTGAGAGATGATCTATGGATATTGTTATTCTCACCGCTTCATATGTTGCATTTTTTTCTTGGAGTCTGGAATTGCAGCACCTTAGAATTTTAGGTATTAGATTGTGAATTTGAGATATATTCCTGAATTACAAAATATTATTTGACTGTCTTTCTTTTAGACCTTCATCAGCAATGTGGTTTTGCTTTAAGCCTTTAATTTCAAATCCTGAAATGGAGAAAAAGTTGTCTAAGAATGAAAACACCAAATTTTTCACTTTTTTCTTTTTTTTTTCAGATCTCTTGAGGGCTTGGTTAGTATCATAACTGGCATTAAGACAATCCAGGAACTTATATTTCCAAATTGCTTGCACTCTCTTTAATAAATACAATTTTAGATTTCCAAGAGAACTTTGCATGTTTTGAAGTAGAGTTTTATATGATTGCCTGGAAAACACAGAGGACAGTATGAGGTAGAAATCTGTCTTTTTGTAATAGCATGTTTTTTGTGGTTTGGTGATTGTAACAGGTTAGTAGGAGCATTGAGCAGATTGGTTGAGTCCAGCAAGATCCCTGGAGGTATTGAAAAGATGTGTAGATATGGCACTTACGGACATGGGCAAGGTAAATGGTTGGACTTGATGATCTTGAAGGTCTTTTTCAGCCTGAGCAATGCTGATTTCATGACACAAGAGCATTTTGACGTGATTATGGTGGAGGCTAGCTATTTTAGTTAATGTAAGTTTCACAGTTCAAATCTTAGTTAAAAAGATAGCAATGACATGCTCATGGATCAATTTTTTTTTTCAGAACTTAAACTCACTCATCTGTGAGCCATATAAAATAGTTTAAAACGTTGTGGTTTTAAAGGGACTAAAATCATGTGAAGATAAAACAGGAAGTTACAGATATTGATTAGCCCTGATCATACTAAATTGATAAGATAAATTTGGCAAGGCCCTGGGAAATGCATTTGTTCTTAGATGAGGAAGTTAGTTCCTCTTAGTTTCTATTATGAACCTCTGAACATTTGACTTTCCACTGCAGTGTCTAAGGTCCAGATCTCTTCCATAAATATTAAGTCAATTTGAGTAGTCACTTCCATTCGAAATGCTCATTTCACATCTGTGGGTATTTGTCATGTTGATTTGTGAAGAAGTGATGCTAGTTTTCTTCACAGTTTTCTGAGGCAGATTGTCACAGTACACTGTATGAGTTAAGTAACACTTTTATCTGGAGTACTAGGTGCCTCTGGCACCTGATTTCTTTATTGGTGAGGGAGCTGAGCTTGCTTAGCCATTTATATCCTTGGCAGAGAAAACATGCTGGCAAAAATAATCTGATCTCGTGTGCTTGGTGGTAGTGTGCTGGAAATAGAATACATGTGTGCAACATATGGCAAAAATAGTTATTACATGGTAAGAAATTCTTTCCCATTTGCTTTTGAAAAAAGTGAATAAAAGTGGCATGTAGCAGCGGTACTTAGACATATATGAATCTATAACATTTAAGACAGTTTTCAACAGTCAGTTTCACATCTGCTTTTATAAATGGTATAGAATTGGACATAATGCAGCTATATATATGTGTGTTAATTACCACAAATATGAAGAAAAACTTCCAGTAATTAAAATGTTTTACTCTGTTTTCTTGTCTTGGCCTTCGGTTGACATGGGTTTACTTTAAGAATACCTTTGTTGAATATTTACTACAATAAAAGATTTTTTTTTTGGTAGCATCTAAATTGAATGTGCAAATCTTGAAAGCTGAAGGAGAAAAAAGTAACTGAATTTACCTAAGTGTATCATGGAGTTGCTTATATACATGCATGTGTGACTTCACATTTATAATATGTTCATGAAGTGATGCAGGAAAATGTAGAGACCTGTCCGTAGTGAAAATGGTTTGAATTTTGTATGTAGATTTTTTTTTAAAGTGCAATCTGTGGGCATTTGTTTTGAACATCTAAAAATTTATTAAAACATTAAAAATTTATTTGTAAAAGTAATGTAGGTAAGTGTGGAATATAGGGCTATATTTGTTAAAGTTGTTAAGGCTTATGCTCACCAGAAGGGCCTGTGAGAAAGGCACAGCTGCAGGCTGGATGTATGGACAGCAGATGAACAGGAAGCTGATTGGGTGATACGATGTGTGGACAGCAGCACTGCAGCTGAGCAGCCAACGGGTGCACTTCTTCTGTTAAGTTTTGGTTATGTCTGGTGGAGATTAAAGGTATGAAAAGGGGGTGATTTCTGCAATAAAGTGATCCCCGTTGGATACATAAGAGGGTCCATGCCACTTCATTCCCCATTGCTACAAGGTATGAAAATGGAGAAATTCTGAAATTTGTATTTGGATTTTCTCCTTGTAAAATTTTTACTTTTCTTCCTAGTTAAGCGCTGATTCCATGTGTGTGATTTTTAAATAGAAATACATGGGTGCTTCTGTTTATACAGATCAGGCAACTCTTTTGTTGTCTTGCACAAAATTTATAAGACAAGTAAAAGAAATGCTGTGACTTCTAGTCAGCTCCTGCCTGTTGTAACAAAATGCAATTCCTCCAAATGTATTTAAAGATAAAAAGCTGCATTGATACTGAAATTGGCTAAGAATGAACTTCTAACACAATTTGAAGTATTAGAAAGCGGGCGTTCTTTATTGCAGGTCTGGACACATTTGGAGGCTTTTTCTTCTAATTGAATGTCTGTCATGAAACTCTACAACAGCGTATTTATTCCATCATGATCATACATATTCATTACAGCATACTTCCTAGGTAATACATAAACATCACCTTTCCTAGAACTAATTTGCATGCATCTGCCTCCTACTGGAAGTCCTTTTATGATCATAGAGGCTCGTCCATGGGGGTGTCTGGTCAATCATATTTGGTGCGTGCCCCCAGTGTTGTAATGACTTGTCATTGAACTTCCCTTAGGTCATGTTCTGTTTTTTCTTGTTATGTAACTTTCCCACAAAAACCACTTATGTTCCTCCTTATCTGTTTTTCCACTGGTTCCAGCTACTAGTTTAACATCCTGTATGTCTACTTTTACATTCTTTTATCTAATTTCTTAGTTAGAATTTGAGCTTTATTTTGCAGCTTCAAGGAACTGAAAATTTCTATTCTCTGTTGTCTGTCAGCAGGTAGATAATTAGTTGTCTACAATTTCCCTTAGCATCTTGCAATCTAATATATGTAGTTCATATTGATAGTGAAGCATCAGGGTTTTGTAGGATATAAGAAATTTAGATCTAAGATAATATTTATATTATATTTTAAGGTTTCTTTGTGGGGTTCTTGTTACCATCTGGAACTTACTGAATGCATATGGATGGACATGGTTTTAAAGTGATTCATTCAAGTGAGCTCTGGGTGCAAATATCACAAGTCTGTATGATTGGTTAAACTCCTGCAGATAGGAGGTAATACTCCTGTGCTGGGTCTCCTTTCCCATTCATTTGCTTTCTTTCTCTGAAATAATTTGCTGACAAGTCTATTGCATAGTCTTTTAAAAATATAAGAAATCAAATATCTGTGAAGTGTTTAAAAATAACAAGTCCTTAGAAAATAGAATTCAGTTTGCAATATTGGTGTTGAAAATATATTCAGTGGATGGGAAATTTTGCTATTTGCAAGCTCTTTGATTAATTTTTCTGAGTCAGTTTGAAGCCTTTAGGGACACTGGGAGTAAAGGGAGGTACTGCTTAACTTGGTCTACTGACAAATAGAATTGCAGCTGCTGTTTTCATATCTGAGTTTGTGTGAACAAAGGATAATTAAGAGACGTTCTTGTTCATGAGTCAAATACTTAATTGTTGTTAGTTTCACGCAGAACATGTTCTGCTATGTAGAATAGGAAGACTCTGTACTTGAGTGCAGCCCCGGTATTGATTTGAGCCAGAAATGTTTGTGCAGGGAATGCCAGCCATTTTGATGATTTTTTTTTGTTTTGTTTTGGTTTTGTTTTTTGTTTTCTTTTTTTAAGTCCAAGATTTAAGTTTTCTGAATAAACCTAGAGTGGCCAAAGCTGAGGTCTGTATTTTTAACCTGGAAGGTGCTTCTTCTCCTCTTTGGGTTTTCCCACAAAAATCTGTGTTCTTCTTACCTAGTTTAGCTTGAAAAGGTTTCTAGTCAAACTCAGTTTTCACCTCCTACAGTCTTTCTAAGGTCATTACTTAAAGTTTGTTTGCAGTCTGATGTACGCAGAGAATAGTCATTTCGTAATTTGGGGGCAACAGAATGTGATTATTGTTGCAGATATTCTTTACTGGCTGTCTGTATTTTCATATACTGTATTATTTACCAGCTTCTTTAGGTATTCCACTAAAAGTATCACTTGCTGTGTAGCAGCACAGAATTCAGTGTCATTGAATCATGACCTGTGGGAAGTTCACAACTAGTATACCATCATGACTAATCATGGGGGGAAAAAAAAAAAGGCCAAAGAGATACAGGGTGATGCCTGCGAAATCAAGGGAAGGAATGAAAAGTAGTAAAAAAGGAGAAAAATAATTTCACTCATGTCTTTGTCTACATTCAAGTGATCTAGCAGTTCAAACTGTTTTCTCTCAGGAAAAACTCCTCCTTTCTTAAATAGTGTTTATGCTAGAATACTGACTTCAGGACTTCTTTAGAAGAAAGTCTGACTTTCTCTTCTTTACCACACAGCACACTTCCTCCTTTTTTGTTTACAGCTCATAAAACTGGGTGTGCTGTTAGTAAACTATTTCTGTACTTATTGCTGATCTGAAAAAGATAAACCCATCGGTATTGATTCCTTTTTATAGTAAAACCCCATATCTGCCATGCTGAGATGTACAGTATATGCGGAATATTTGAGTCAGTCATGTGTGATAGTGCTGTAAAATGGCTTTTTTTTTGATTACTGAATTTACTAGAAATCAAAGTGAAGCAAACAGGTTGCTGAGAATTTTGCGTGTGTTCATGTTTTTTTGAGTTGAAAAGCTTAGTAGTATTTGCTAAGAATATTTGGCCTGAATATTCATTTAAGGTTTGAGAAGAAAGATGAAGGGTCTCACCACTAGCAAGTTTTGGGAATGCTTTCTTGTGAATCACAAGACAGAAAACTGTGTGTCAGTTGTTATTATAGGGATAAGATGTTAGCAGACTTTACTGCAAAGCTGTTGCAATTGATACAAATGAGATATGGTACTACATTAGTGCTATTTTTTTCTGTGGTAGTGTTAGAATAGCCATATATGATTATTCTATTAAGCAAATTAGTTTTAATTTTTTGTTTAAAAAAATAACTTTGGTGCTGATTTCTTCAGAGGATTTTCTTTAGGAAGATGTAGAATTAATATAAATCACAAGTAATAATTGCACCATTAGTTTGGAGCTAAATAGTAAAAATTTAGCTGTTTGTTTTTGTTTTTGTTTTTTTTTTTAAATTTAAAATACCATTTTTTTTAAGGGTAAAAATACAGCTGTTGTGGTTGCCTAACTTGAACTTTGGTATTCTGTATAAGAATTCAGTTATGCTTAATGTAGAAGTTCTCCTAGTGGAGGTTGAGTTTGAAAACGAGAAGTTGTTTGGGGAAGTTGAAGTTGAGTTTTCCGACTACCACAATGACTAAAGAAGTACTAAGTACTTCTGTAATGCTTGTTGTGGAAATAATGTTGAAATACAAGTGTTATAAGAAAAACCTTTAGTGTTTTGTTTTTTTTTTAAAGAAAAAGCTCTGTGTTGAATAATGATTGCAACATACATTGTTTTTTATTAAATGCCGATTTTCATCGTTACCATGATGTAAGTTGTAAACTCACGATCTTGTCCTGTAGCTGGGATATTTTATAAGTTATTACTCTAAGTTTAGAACAAACAGATTTGTCATGATTTGATTGTTTTAAAGGCCCACGGTTGTGGGTCTTAGCAACTTACCAGCTGACCTTCACTACCGCTGCTGCCATTTTCTCTTTCTGGATCTTCTCCATTGATTCTGTATCCATCTGAGTCAAAAATTATGCAGCCTTTCTGCTGTTCTACTGGTGGTCCTGATTTGTTAGCCTGACAGAAATCAGTAGAACTGAGACATAATCACAGATGCTGTCTTAATTTACTATTTGGAAACATGTAACTGTACTATCGTCATATTCTTTCACCTGTACTGGTGTTGTGGTTTAACCCCAGCTGGGAACTAAGCACATACAACTGCTTGCTCATGCCCTCACCAGTGGAATTAGAGAGTGAATTGGAAGAGTAAAAGGCAGAAAACTTATGGACTGAGATAAAGACAGTTTCAGTGGGAAATCAAAAGTTGTGAACACAAGAAAAGTTAAAGTGTTCGTTGACCACTATGGTTAGGCAGGTGTTCAGCCTTCAACAGCTGAGCAGGGCCCCATCAAGTGTGATGGTGACTTGGGAAGAAAAATGGTCTCACTCCAAATGTCCTTTCTTTCCTCCTTCTTCCACCACACTGTATATCCTGAGCATGATGTGACATGGTCTGGAATATCCCCTTGGTCAGTTGTAGTCACCTGTCCTGTGTGGAGAATCCCCAGTCTCTGATGCGCCCCCAGTCTCCTCACCAGCATGGCAGTACAGAAAGCAGGAAAGGCCTTGGCTCTGTGCAAGCCCTGCTCAGCAATAGCAAGAACATCTCTGTATTACCAGCTCTGTGCTCAACACAAATCCAAAACACAGCCCCATTCCAGCTGAAAAGAAAAAAAATTGACAATGACTTTATTTCTAAGAGATTGGATTTGTATCTTTATAATGACTCTTTTTTTCCCCTGCTTCTGCAAGTGAAGATGAATTCAGGAAACACGTGTGAGGTGTAAACTGTCTTT
>VWZS01007186.1:72200-85965 GCA_013397075.1 Rhabdornis inornatus
AAACTTTTTTTTTTTTTTTTTTTTTTTTTGCATCCTTAGACGACATTAGCAGGAGGAATATTGTTGTGTGTATCTAAATTTAGAGCGAGACACACAGGATGGAAAAAGAGCCAGCTGATTATTTTAAATCTGTAGCTGATCTGAATTTGCATAGGCATTGGAAGGAGACTGTAGATCCTTTGAATATGATATTAGTCATTTATATTCAGGATTCCTGTATTTTAAGTGGAAACTTGTGTAAAATAGCACCTGGGCCTTTCAGAAAGTCTCAAAATTCAAAAGCTTAGAGAGAAAAAAAGATAGGTAACTGCCTCCCTTTATTCCTGAAGTTGTACCTTCTGAAATAACCTATTTAGGAGAACTGATATTGCAGATAGTGCTTTAAATATGCTGATCTGCATGTAAATTTTTGCAAGATATGTAAGATAACTTACAGTGGAGCTACAATGCTGCCATTTTACCACAGGGAGTGTTTAAGACTGGCATCTTGCCACAGGCTTAAATATATAGGAATTGCAGACATTTTGTTTGTTTTTCACAGTTGGATGGCTTTCAGGAATGTTTCTGTGACACAGAGGGCATATGTGCAAAAACTGCAGATATCAAGTCATGCTAATAAATTATGATGGCCAATCTTACATGGAAGAATATCAGTATCAATTTTGGCTTAAAAATCATATATCTGCATTTAGACAAATTCAGGAATATACAGTATACATGAAAAAAATTTGCTTTTATTAATTTAAATTACTTTCTTATGTAGGAAATATACATGGCAGCCTTCATGCCAAACTCTTTTTCCATCAACTAAAATGACTGCAGTGAGCATCTTTCTCATTTTGTTTTGAAGTTTAGAATACTGCTTGCTTTTTATTATTGTTATATGTAAACGCATTTTCCTTTGCACTCAGTTCAGGTGGTGTTTGCAAAGATTTGTGTCTGTGCAGGTGTGCAACAGGACTGATGATTGCTCTTTAGTAAAGCAAATGGCTACAACTGAAAGTAGATGATTACTCTTTAGTTATGAATGGTGCTTTCTCCTAAGTTATGAAAGATGCTTTAACCATATATTGAGAACTAATTTCTTAGATTAAGTGATATTTAACAGGTGATTATAAAAAATATGTCATAATCTCCTTTGTATGTTTGTGTAACAGTGCCAAAGGTTGCGAGATAACCCAATTAGATAGGCATAGGGCCAAGGCTTGTGCTTTCAGTCAGTGACTGTTTATAGCTCTTTGGCACTTCAGAGCCTTCAGATCTTAGTATATTAATTCACTGTTAAAGCTGAATCTTGTGATAGTGCTCTAGTTTCACTTTTTTGGTTCCTTATGTGTTGCCTACTCAAATATCTTCCTGATGCCCATGAACATATGTGCCTTTACTTATATTAGTTTCAAATAATTTTGGATCATTGCAGCTGCTGACTTTCTAAGAATTTTGTGCATCTGTAAAATTGAGTTCTGAATACTTTCATCTAACTTTTGAAGTTCTCCATTCCATTTTATATGAGAATATTTTAAGCACTTGCTTAGTGTTTTGTGGTATATTACTGATTTCTTTACCATTGTGTTTTTTGTTTCCTACCTTTGTTGAAATCATTACATGGTTTTTGTTTTGGATGGAACAGAGTTAATTTTCTTCCTAGTTGCTGTTACAGTGCTGTTGTTTGGATTCAGTATGAGAATAATGTAGACAACACACCGATGTTTTGGTTGTTGCTAAGTGGTGCTTACCCTAAGCCAAAGGCTTAAGGTGCACAAGAATCTGAGAGGGATCACAGCCAGGACAGCTGACCCAAACTGGCCAAAGGGGTATTTCCTACCATGGAAAATCATGCCCAGTTTATAAACTGGGGGCAGTTGGCTGAGAGCTGCTGATTGCTGCTGGGGCGAGTGGTGAGCCATTGTATATCATGTGGTTTTTCTCCTTGACCTTCATTTCTCTCTTTCTTTTTTGTTTTATCAGTTGCTATTGTTGTTATCACTATGAAGATGATTATTCTTATTTTACTCTCATTATTAAATTGTCCTTATCTCGACTCTTTTCCTGATTCTTATTCCCATCCCACTGGCAACAGAAGTGCAGTGAGTAGCTGTGTGGTATACTTAGGTACAAGCTTGGCTTAAACCACAATAGAAATGCACTAAAATGTAGAGATCCAGGTCGTGTTTGCCGCATAGAAGTGGTGATCATGTCTGATAAACTTCAAATTAAGAAATAAATATAAAGGAAAAATTAAGTATGAGAACACATGGGAGTTTGAAGAAACTTAGAATAAGTGTGGGATTCTTTCCTCATTGGAAAGTTTCAAGGTACTCTGCAGCATGGGTAAAGTTAATGCCAATCTTAGTTTTTTTATCAGTCATTAAGGAATTAGGTAACAAAACAAAAACAAACAAAAAGTTATGCAAAGCCATGATTTAACAATAATAAATTATTCTTTTACAGATTATTCTTTGCAGAAATGATCTTTTGATATAAATTTTACCTGTTACATGCACATCTGATTTCAAACCTAAATATAAAATCTCAGAGCACAGAAAGTGTAGAGTAAGTTGTACTACTTTGTAAGATCTTCCTTTTCAGTAGTACTTCTGAAAGAAGCTGATCCTCAGAAGCAAGTTGCTAGCAGTTCTTTGTTTAGTAGATATTTTGGTATGTTTTTTCACTTTTTGTCCTTAACTTTCAGATCTGTCTCTGAAGCATTTCATTTCTTAATGTTCTGAATTAGTAACTGATTTAGAAGTATTGGTAGAGTCAGTTTGAATCTAGAATTTTGAAAATGTTTAGGAATAGCATATTCAGTATGATCTAAGTTTTTTTGTGTATTCTTTACCTTTTAAACATTTAGATTTGAGTATTCATTTTTATTGGGGAAAAAAAAATTCTGTCTTTTAATCTCTTGAATATCCTTTTTATATTTTTGGAAGAGTTGTTTATTCACCCTTGGAAAATGGGACGGACTTCCAAAATGCTCAGTAATGCAGAAATATATTTAGGATGTGGAAGAAGCTCAGCTGGAGTTTGAACTGGCAGGTGTCAAGAGTAACAAGAAAAACTCCTGTAGGTATGTTAGTACCAAACATAAGGTCAAGGAAAATGTAGGTATGCCTCTGCACAGGTCTGACAGCTTAATTATGGACAACAGAGTAAAGGTAGAAGTAGTCCGTTTTCTCTTTGCCTTGGTCTGCATGGGAAAGGTCAGCTCCCAAGTCTCTTCCATGCCAAGAAATAACAACAAGGTTAACTAAACAAGGATAGAGTAGGACTGAGTTAAGATGCAACTGTAGCAGTTGGACGCATACACGTGAACATGATTTGGTGGGATGCATCTGAATTGGTCCACCATCTATCTTATTTGAAAGGTCGTTGAAGGCCTAGGTGACTGGAAAAGGTCAAATTTTATACCCATCTACAGAAATAAAAATTTGGGAAACTACTGGCACTACTATTTTTGGGGGAAGTTGTGTAACAAGTGTTTGTGGAAGTTTTTTCCAAGAATATGAAAGGCAAGAAAGAAAATGGCTGGGAAAACCCAGCTTGGATTTACCGAGGCTAAATTGTGCTTTACCAGCATGCTGCTTTCTGTGATGGAACCACTTACTCAATGAATGAAAGAAGAGTTACAGATGCTCTGTACCTTGACTTTAACAAGGCACTTGACATACTCACCCCTAGTATTCCTGTAGACAAGTTGGTAAGATACAATTTAGACATACAGACTGTGGAAAGTGTCTCATCTCTAAAGATCAAAGCACAGTGTGATGTCAGTGGCTCAAAGTCAAACTGTTAGTGGTCCTTGGAATGGAGTTCCTTGAAAGCTGATGCTGGGTCTGGTAGTGCTATTCAATATATTTGTAAATATTCTAATGATAGGATTGTACCATCCTTGAGTTTGCAGATGACTTCAAAGTGGAAGGAGAGAGAGATGTCTGGGAAGGAGGAGCACGGAGCCACCTTTTGTTCAAAGAAACATTGAGAGGCTGAAAAATTGGTCCAAGAACAATTGCGTGAGTTTTAACAAAGATAAATTGGAACTGCATCTGGAATGGAATAAACTTAAGTGGCGGAACTGGCTGGGAACACACTGGCTGGGATGTAGCTCTACTGTAAAGCGTTTGTGGGTTCTGGGGTACAGCAAACTTAACATGAGCTAGTAGTATAATATGGCATAAAGAAGGCAAACCATATCATGGACTGCATCATCAGTAGATCAAGGCATGTGCTTATTCTGCTCAGCACTTCATAGGCCAGCATAACGTAATTAGAGGGTTGGAGCTTGCTGAGAGGGGAGAGATAACTGGTTTTCCTGTGCCAGGTAGATTCAGAGAAAAATACTCTTATTTACAAGGGTTTGTACAGTGACAGAAAAGGCAGTGGGCACAGGTTACTCTAGGTGAATACCATCCAAATAAAAAAAAAATTAGTGTGAGAAGATTAATTAAGAATTAATCATAGGAATAGGTTTCCCAGAGAAATGGTGCAATTTCCCTTGCCAACAGTATTAAAAATTTGGAAGGACCCCAGACAACCTAATCTAGGGTGTGCATTTGATAGAAGTTTGGACCAGATAATCTCTAGAGATTTTATATGAGAAGATAAAAAGAAAATCTCCCGGCTAGACTGGTCTGTTATTCTATCAAATAGGTGAGATTTTTTTTGTTACTTCATGGTGTCTTGGAGTGACTTTATGATGCTTGTATTCCCAGTCGTCTGTTCTGTTTAGTATTGTTCATTTTTGTGCTGGGAAGTGCTTTGCCTGTTAAATAAACAGGTTTTTTTCCACTTCTCTCCGAAGAAATATTTCCCTGAACCAGTTGGGGGAGGGACTGCTTGAATCTCTTTCCTAGAGGAAACCTCATTCAGAGGTTTCGTCCCAAATTTGCCCTAAACCAGGACACATGGAATGTGTTCCAGAGTATCAGCAGTTATGATGCATTCAGCCTGTTCTTGATTGAGCAGTCTGAACTCATTTATGTTCAGGATTACAGTCAGTAATAGCTCTAATAGTTACAGATTGATGATCTGAGTATCCTGGGTCTTGCTGAGCTGGAGGTGCAATGGAATTACTGCTGGTATCCATGCATATATTGTCTGCAAAGCAAAAAATGCTTTACTTTGAGGTAGGGAAGAGATTTCATTAGTGACTGACATTGTTTTGTGCTGTGATTTGTCAGGCATGTAGCTTTACGTGCAGAAAAATGTTAGTTGAAAGCAAAGTAAAAACCATTAATCTACATGGCAGCATTGTTATGATCAAATTTAAATTATGCTTTTATTTAAAATCCTTTTTAAAATGATTTTAAGGATTTGAATTGGAAGTACATATCAACAGAACAGTACTCATGACTTACTTCTGTGTTAACGAAGTGCTACTTACGTTAGACTTGACACTATCTTTAAATAGATATATTTGTTTCATGAGGTGTTGTAGTTTAAAAATTGTGAGCTAAGTTGTCCTAAATAGATTCCGAGATGTAAAAGCTTTATTTCTGAAGTTCTTTGAAATTTAGAGAAAAAGAAATGTGAGAAATCTTTCTGGTTTTGAATGTAAGTTGACTGTAGTGTTGTCCTCGCATACAGCTTCCTTTTGAGGTATTCTTAACCTTGTAGAAGTTTATTGGTGTTCTGCTAATGATTTCTTGGACTTCTTGGTATGGCTTTTCTAGAAGTTGCACGTATCTGCTTTTAAATAAAGATATTTCCATGTACCCTAATAGATTTTTTTTTAGTGATTGTAAGTTAATCTATAATGTATGTCAAAGTTGGGCCCTTGCCCTCAGTATTTTATTTAGTTCAGTATGTGTGGAGAAAGATGAATATTAGTTCATAGTCTGCTTTAAATGCATTGTGTGGGAATAAGATGTGGGTTCATAGGAATTCTTAGCATTTTAATGGTGAGGTAGTGTGTGTTTTGTACTTCTAGTTGAAAGCATTGTAAGTTTCCTTCATAAATTCCTTAACCTGTTTGAGTGGATTAGTGGGGCTTTTGTGTTTTGCTATTTGCAGTGTTCTTAGTTCTTGCTGACAATATCCAGAAGAATTGGATATAGTATGCAAGACAGTATCTTCTGATACTCCGCAGTGTCACCTCCTCATTGAAATTTTGGTGTGTTGACAGAAGTGGTCGATCTGTGTTTGGTAAGATCAAAGGGCAAGCTCACAATAACACTGCTGCACTAAGAATTTAATACTTTACCTCAAATGCCTGTGCATGTGTCACTTCCTTTCCTCTTCTCAGACGAAAGACAATTAAAGCACCTTTACACACTTGATAGAATAACTTCACTGTTTAATTTGGGTGTGCCAGCTTTCTAAAAGACCTACTTCTTAATACGAAGTATTTATTGAATAAATTTCTAAGTATCATATATTAACCCTTACATTTTATGCCTTTTTTGTTTAGAGATTTTGGGGTGTGTTTTGGAAGCTGCATATAATAGTCTAGGCATATGTATTATTTGGAAAGTGAGGCTTATAGTTGGAATGTACTTTAGAAACACAACATACACCTTTTCAACAGTATATAAATTCTGATTAGCAAGTTTGTAAAAATATCCAAATAAGGCAGGAGGCATGGGGTCAGAGTAATCACTGTAAAAGTTGGTTTCCTTTTGTGTGTTCTCTGAGTTAAAAGCCATCCTTGTCATACGTATGTGTAGGTGGAAAAATTCTGGTGAATAACAGCAATATCCCTAACTTGTTGGACTGCCCTTGGCTTTCTCAAATGAACATTTTCTCTGGCATCATTGTGAAGTGGAAGTCAGGCACATGCTGCAATAATTCTCTCAACTGATAGTGTATTACAGCCAACCATTGAATAGCCAAATATTTGAAACCATGTGAAAGAGAGTTATTATGACAGTTATCGTATTTAGGGGAAGTATGGTAAAAAAGGCACACAAACTAACCTTCCTATTTTATTCCAATATTGGAGGAGGGAAATGAGAAAGTGATGGATCAAAATCAAACAGATTTTCTTTTGGATTGACCAGTCTCACTACAAGTGTAGGTAGTATTTAAAACAGCATGTATCTCCCTTACATCAGTTTCAAGAATTGATCTGGAAAGACCAGATCACAGCCGACCACTAAAAGACTGCTGTTTATACTGGTATTTTTCAAACGTATCTTTTCATTGGAAGTCATCAGGAAAGTTCTCTCCTGCCAGTTTGCTGTGTAAATTTTGAAGTGATACTTCTGTGAATTAAGTTGATTCAAGAAGAGTTTATTCACAAGTGGAGAGTACCTGTGAGAATGCTAATATAGCTGTAGGAGGAAGTGGTTGATGGTGCTGTCAATGTTGTATTTTACTGTGGCACTATTCTTTGTCCACGGTAGCAGCTAGTAATTTTAAAATGGCATTTCACAATCTTTAAAGCATACTTCATAAAATGCTGGGAGCAGTGAAGGTGAGAATTCGGGAGCATAACTCCTAAAACCACAGCTTCTGTTATTGTTCTGAGTGAATGAAAATCAATTAGTGGGACAAAGCTTTGGGACGCCAGGAAGCTTAATATGGAGGAAACAACGATTCATGCTCTAGTACAAACCGGATGGATATGAGTACATAATTTCAATGTACCATCAAAACTGCAACAGTTCATTTGCCTCCGCTCCCTGGTACCTTGGGTTTGCCCTTTTCCTTCTCGGGTAGGAGGTCTTAGAGAGTTCTGTGTTCAGCGTGGTGGGAGGGAATGGACCCACAGTAGAGCCCCTGGAGTCTGTTGGGAGTGGATGTGGGGGAGCAAATAGGTCAAATTGCCCACAGATTTCAGCTGTGGCCCATAGAAATAATGCAGTTTTGTTGTGTCAGACTTTCTGTGGTTTGAAAACCTTAGCTACTTTGTTGCTCTGAGCTGTTAAGCAAATACTATTTTCAGATACTTTGAAGTAGAAAACCTGGGGTGAGAGAAGGGGTCTTTGGTTTTTATAGCTGAGAAAGCAGAACTCTGGTTCAACCTGCATTCTCCTTCACGGGTGGCTTCAGAAACGTAACTTTTTCTACTTCTGACTTAAGAACAGATTTTGAAGAAATATGGGAACAGTTCTTTGCTATGTGGGTCAGAATTCATCAATAATTCTTTGACCAGTAGTCAAATCTTATAACAGGAACAAAGGTGTTAAGTTGGTAGCAGTTCTGTCTCCTGTGACCCAGAGGATGCCAAAGCATACGTTCTTTTGGAGTGCAGTGAATGACTTCTGACTAAAATTCTTCCCGCTGAGAAAGCTTCAGTTACTATTATTATCCTTTGGAGAGCTAAAATAGAAAAAGGGCTACCAAAAGGGCTCTTTCCATTTCCTTGACATTTATGAGGGAGAAACACTTAAAAAAGGGAAATGTTAGTTCACAAAAGTTGGTTAAGGCATTAAGATCAACTATGTACTTGAAATTTCTTTACAATAGTCAATATTGTTAATTAAAAAATAGCAGCTATATTTTAATCCGTTCCTAAACAAGTTTTTTGTTAAATATTTAATCAATTTACATAAATGTCTTCAAAGAAATGTATATTCTAACTGAAGGGAAAAGTCTGCAGTGTATTTTTTGTTTTAGAAGAGTTGAGGTTTCTTTTGGTTGAGTCCATTTTTCTATGAATATATTCTGGTCTGAATAAATCAAACCCTAAAAATTGCTTTAATCTTATATTGACAGAAGATTTTCTTTGCGGTAATGCTAGATGTTTTGTTTATAATAATTTTCAAGGGGATGCCCAGTGAGCAGGATTTCAGTGTGTGGAAGTTTTAACCCAAAGAGGTTTTTGTTCATAAAGCATACAGTTTCTTACATAGGCAGTGATTTGAACAGAGTTGAAGAAGCTAGATCCAGACTAACTGATACAAAGTAAATGATATTTTTTCTTCCACATCCTTGCTGATGTGACTTCTAAAGCAATTTACCATTTAGCTTCTTAAACATGACATTTCAAAAGCTCCAGAACTGTATATGTAAGTGGATTCGTGAAAGTTGCTGGCAGTTTTATATATTTGAAGTTCTATCCAGATTTATGGATGCAAATTTTGTTTGCTTTTTGGGTTCCTGGCAAGATTTTTTTTCTTTTTTTTGCATTGGTGATGAATTACTAAGGTAGCAGTTGCAATTTTTCTGCAGTCCAGGCTTGACTGTAGTAATTCCTGTTTTGTATTGTCCAGTCAGCTGGTCTGTCCTACTGTCTCAGTTAGGGCACATTCTAGAAGGTTGTTTGGAAGTTTTTGGCAAAGTGCCTGATAGTGTAAATTAGGCTTAACATTGCTTAGCAGGAAATATGCAAATGCAGACAGGACTAATGCTTCATTGTTTTTATATTGACATGCATAGAAGGAGAACAGAAGTCCCAGTTAAATGAGGAGCTTCTATGACAGAAGTAGAAGGAAAGATGTAGGGCTGCATTATTAGGCATGGTACTCTAAACCAGCAACCAGATGTCCATCAGAAAATGCCTGATTGAGATACTGATTTTCACAGAGCTAGCCTAGAGTTGTTTAGCATTACAGCTAATGCTGTCAACAAAAGTATGTCTAAAACTATGTTTGATGGAGATGTCAGGATGGCTTACCATGAGCTCAGTCCAGAAAGTTAAAAGGTGAAACAAAACCTTTAATTTAAAAATCTGAGCTACAGTCTTCACTTAATCTGGGTTCAGTGCATTTTCCTAAATGGCTAGTATTCTCAGGGTAGAAAAACATAAACTTTTTTTTTTTTTAATTTTTCTTTTATTGTCTTGTTTAGCCTTTTCAGCCATGCAAAGAGACTAGCTCAATAGGTTAATTTTTACCAAGTCGAACAAATACGCACTAAGTTGCCTTGTGACTGTTTTGCTTCTTTTGAGAATATATCTATGAAGGTTTTGCCTTTTTTATGTATTGTTCATCTATGAGAAAGATAGGCTTCTCTATTTAGCTGTTATTATTATTACTGTTAGTTTTCTTTTTTTACACAGTCATGAGAGAAGATGTCAGCTTTTTCTGTGAGTTTTTAAAATCACATTTGTGTCCATGTCTAGCTATAGTATGCATATTAAACAAACTTAATTTTTATATACCCATGAAGAAAATAGGTAAGAATTTTCAAAATTTGGCTTCTTTTTTGACAAATAAAAAATGACAGTATATAACTTACTCCAAAATAAATTCAAGTAAATGAGTGGAAAGTGAGCTGAAAAATTGGTCCACACTAGCATTTTGATTTAGATATATATATGTCTATAGTCTGTTAATGTAAGACCATGCAATGTGTGTACTGTATTATCTACCAATAAGAGAATAACAAGAATGCAATATGAAAAATACATATATATCAGACTTTGTGACACAGTTGGGAAAATGAAATTGTATGACAGATGAATTATAAGCATAAATGCTGCTGTTCATAAACTATTTTAATAAGAGAAAGAGAAATGTCTCTGGGAAGAATATACTTAATGAAAATCTGGTTATGGATAATTTCTTTTTTCTTTGTTTTGGGCTTATTGGTTTTGTTTTTGTCTTTCTTTGACAAATAGTTCATGTTTTCCTTGAAATCTGTGGAAAATTTATATGACCAGTTTAAACTCCTTGTTTAGAATTAGACTTAAAAGTCTTATAAATGAAGAAATACTTCACTTTTGAAAATGTATCTACAATACTGTTTCCAGTTTGCTAACATATATATGAAATGTCACTTACAGGTGCTGACCTTAAGGAAAGGGCAAAAATGCACTCAAGTGAAGTTAGTTCTTTTGTCTCCAGAGCAAGAGCAACTATTAATGAATTGGGTAAGTAGCCTCTCCCTTGAAGGATGTTATTGTAACTTTAACCTAAGAATGTTAGATCAGAGGAATGACATAAACATGCATAGTTAATTCTTGACAGATAGTAGAGTATCCCTAACTGTGTAGTATCACATCACAGGTCCTGACTTCTGTAAGAATTATTGAGTATATTGGTAAATATGAATCGTGATGCATTTATTCTTTTAAAATATTCCAAGTTGAGTTGGACTTTTTTAAAAGAATGCTAGAAAAGCTAAATCTCAACTGAAATAGAGATGATTTGCCCTGTTGTTTTCATAAAGGATGGATTGTTCAGTGACATCGAAGTGCTTTAGAATTCAGTTGTTACTATTGCATTCTTGTGGTTTGTATAATTAGTATGGCCTAATACATTTTATAAACATGTTAAACATCAGCTGCTAATGGAAATTTAGCTACCAAGGTTTTTTTCAAATTTTATTTAATATATTTTGGTGTAGTAAAACCTGTTAATAATTCTGGATTTTAATCAACTTGTACCAATTTTTAAGAGTAGTAATTTCTCTGTATGTTTTACTTTAGGAATGCACCATCAAGTAATTATATTTCTACATCTCTGCTGATCAGTTTAAACGTAATTACTTTTCAACAGGTTATTGCCAATATGATCTGTTGAAAAGAGAAGTGTAGTATTCCATGTTTTAAGGAATTAATTTTCTACATTTAAGTTCTATATAAAACATATTCTCTCACTTGAAATTTGGCACACAACTCTGAGGAATTAATAATTACTTGGAAAATTTATTTAGATGTGTTTCCTTAAGAATACTATGTCACATTTTGGTTTGGCAGAATGTTATGTATGGATAGCAGGTTTTTATTAGGTAAATGACAACCCTGCTGAAGAATGAAACTTTGATTAAGTAATTCATGGAGATACTTGTGTCATGAAATGACTGTCATGTCTTTGGAGTGAAGTAGACACTCAAGGCTGTTTAAATAAGTGAAATCTGTAAAATACCCAGAAGTGAATAGATCATTAATTTCCTGCAGCTGATACTGTATGTCATGCTAGTACTTGTCCTTTTATTGGAATGCCAAGCTAGTGGCAACAAGTTGTTTGATTCATTTACTTTGTAAGAATTTTGGGAGGATTTCTTACCATTAATTAATAATTTTTCAGCCTTCCTTTGCTTGAAGATACTGGAAATACGTTAAGGTGCTATTAGTGTTTAAATATGAGCAACTGGTTTCAAGATTTTCCTATGATTTGTAAATAGTTTTTAAAAATAATTTATTTTCAAAATTTTAAGAGAGAATTTCTAAAGTCTGAAGAATATTTGAATTTGGCATTCTTCACTGAGTGACTGGAAAATGTTCACAGTTATTTGATGCTTTGTTTTGCCTCAGGATTGAAAAAACTTTGAGAAAAATTTTGTTTTCATCTTCATTAGGGTTCCTGTGAGAGTATTTAACTACTGAATATGTAAGCAAATTTTCAGTGTTATCTAAAAGGCTTACAGTGAATTACTTGCCTCAGTCAGTTTCACTAGGCCATTCTCAGAGCCCCATCCAGCCTGGCCTTGAACGCTTCCAGGGACAGGGCATCCACAGTTTGTCTGGGCAACCTATTCAAGTGCCTCACCACCCTCGCAGTAAAGAATTTTTTCCTAAAACCTAGTCTCTTCCAGTTTGAATCCATTCATCTTGTCCTGTTGCTACAGACTCTTGTAAAAAGTCCCTCTCCATCTTTCTTCCAGGCTCCCTTCAGGTACAATTATTCATTCTAAAGCCTTCTCTCTCCAGGCTGAACAATCCCAACTCTCTCAGCCTTTCCTCATTGGAGAGGTGCTCCATCTCTCTGATCAGTGTGTCCCTCCTCTGGGCTCACTCCAGAGTACCCTCGCACCAGCAGGTCAATGTCCATCCTGTGATGAGGACCCCCGAGCTGAATGTATTACCCCAGGTGGGGGTCTCATTATGCCATTCTCTACATCAGAAAATAGTAGACCATATAAAAAAAAATATATAAGAGGTTAGATTAGATGGGTGCATAAGATGTCCCATTGTGTGATGCTCTGATAAATAGAAGTGAATATTAATTTTACATCAAGTCAAAGGTTCTTAGTTCTTGTATATTATTCTTCTGAAGAAGTGATCTGTTCATTACAAAATGTAATTTATGTAGAAGTATAGGGACATTGTATTTGCATTTGGTCACTGCAATTAATCTGTAAACTGAAAATAATAATGGTATTTTTCTTGCCCAGCAACAACTAGAATGCTGTGACGTAGTTAAAGAGTCACAATTTTCAAATTAATATTTACCACTGCAGAATATTATGTAGCTAGGGAACAATATTTCCAATCTCCTATTTTGTTCTTTTTTTCTATCTGACTTTAATACTATAATCTTGTTTAAAATGTATTCTCCTTCTTGCTTTTCAGAACTAGGTCATGTTTTGATAATTGCATTTGTATTTAGATGTGTGACCTAGTAATGAGTTAAGTCTTTTTAGCCATATTTTCAGAAAGAAGACAATTAAGTTACCTTTATAGGTGAAATACAATAAAGGTTAATTATGTCTTGAACAGCTAGATAAACTTAGCTTTTTAGAATTGACATCCTTTGGCTTTCTGTAGTTTCTGTCAATGTCATTACATTTAAAATCCTTACACTGGTTGTTGTGTAAAAAGCTGTAGTATTTTGAAATACAGCTGCAGAAGGGAATTTTCTGGAAATTAAAAGCATACTGCACTTATTTATAAGGGAATAATTTATAACTTCTTGCTAAATTTGAAGAAGTAAGGCTGCAGTAATTATGACTGTTTATAAATAAATGCTTTAAAAAAGAGCTGAAAAAATTGAACGGAGCCATTAGTTGCAGCACTTAGAGCTTTAAGCTGGGGAGGGGAAAATGAAAATACCCTCTATTTTTAGCAGTGGTTGCTTTTGCTAAAATTATACCAGAATTCTGGAGGTTTGTTTGGGGTTTGGGTTTGTCTGTGTGTGTCTGGGTTTTCTTTTTGGTT
>VWZS01007186.1:86002-106272 GCA_013397075.1 Rhabdornis inornatus
TTTTGTTTAGAGAGTAAGAATTATATGCCTACTTGTCCATTACTATATTCTGCCTTGAAGCACTTCATTACTGAGGTAAGGTTGTCTTTACCCTCAAGAAATTGGGAGAGAAAAGCCTTGATAGATCTCTTGTAACTATGCACAAAAAGACGGGCCTGGCTAAATTAAATCAAATGACAATGATTTCCAGAAGCCTTGTTTTTGGTGCTTTGGTGGGGGAAAAAACCCCCTAATTGTGTGTCAGATCTTCAGTATGTATTTTACAGTATGCCTTCTATTAAATCCATGTTGTGGAGTCAGGGCTCTGATAGTGTGTATATGTTCTCTTTTGGGATTTCAGCTGCAAAGCAGACTGAGGCTAAGTATGGAGCTGGATACAATAACCACACTCCTCAATAAAAACACCATATTTAATAAAAATTAAAACTGAAGTTGTAGAAAGAATTTCAATTCAGCAAATACATATAATTACTCAAATTGACCTTTGGCTCCAACCTTTATTGAGAAACACCATTGATTAGCAAGGCTTTTCCAAAGAATGTAGGCACAAGTGGCCATATCCCATAAACAGGGAATAAAAATTGGAGACTGGCTTTCTTGGTTACTTCTTAAAATTAATGTGTGGTCAGACTTTTTTTTTTATTTCACGTTTGGAGACTAAACACCTTACTCATGGCTTGATGGAACCTAGATCTGAACTAAGTCAAGAATGAATTTTTTAATAAAATACTAAGTTTACTTGTTTTCTGTTGGTCTTGTTGCATTATAACAAATCTTACAGTCTTTTTTGAAAACATTTGATTAGTTTTGATGCATAAACTGTGATACAACTTTAATATGTGGTGATATTTAGTAACTTTGCTTAGACATAGTTCTATCAGATATGGTTGGTTTTAACATACTCTGCTTTGAATGAGATCATGCAGAATGAAAGCACCTTGTGGTCAATTGCTTGCATTTGTGTTTTGTATTGTTTGCTTTTTATTTTATTCAGAGCAGATACAGTTAAATATATATATATATATAAGGGTTTTTTTTCCTTCTTTTAGAATTTTTTCTGTCCCTCTGGCTTTCAGTCATCAATAAACTTTTAATTTACCTTAAAGAGCGTACTTGTTCATCCTTCAGATGGACATCCCCTTTTCAAAAATGTTCCTAGTTTGACTATATTTTTTGATGCCACATTATATGCTATAGTTTGGTTTTTGATGTGAGCTGTCAAAAATTGGTTTCAGAGGCCCCAAGAATGATAATCAAGATTATAAAAAATTTCACTTGATTGCTGGTCTTCTAACTGCTTCCCCACCTTCCCATTGTGAAGGCTTATGAATAAGTAAGAATTATCATTAATGAGGTCAGTGCTGTGCCTTGTTTTACTATTTGAATCTCTAAGGATTCTATGGAGCTTTGGTTAGCATTTTAAATCCTGGTTTAGTTGTGAACACTCAAGATCTACTAAGTTTACCAAATCCATCTGTGTTTGCTGGAAGTAGATCTGGCCATCAAAGATGTCGTACTCTAGTTTGGAAATCCTTTGATAAGAACTGTGGATTTCTGTCTTTGGGAAGAGAGATACAGGCTGTGAACTGCGTTTACTGGGAAGCTGAATGAAATTTCAGATAGCTATCAGATTTGAAAAAGGGGAAATTACAGCTAGCAGAGCCATGCTTAACAGTCAGCCTCAGGCATCATGGTCTTTCTGTGTTGCCGACACTGTGAAAGGTAGATTTTAGCACAGTATTTCGCTTGCTGTGTTATGATGTTGCTTGTTTGATTAAGTGTACAGTCCTTGAGTGCCAGCATTCAGAGTGTGTTTCTAGGCTCTTGGTTGTTTTCCAATGGTAGATTTATTTCTTCTCTTGATATTGAATTAAATTAAGATAGCCTTTGACTAAGTGTTGTCTGATCCTGGTGCTGCTGTACAGTTGTGGCAAAAATCAGCATAACCTCAGCAGTAGTTTAGTTTTTCTTCTGGTAGTAATTCCTGATGTTGTTCTGGAGGGCAAGAGGCTGTGCTCTGGACATGGATCTTTGTTTCCTTCCACCAAGGTAACTGTACCAAAAGTAGGATGCTGCTCACTCACGTGGCTCACATGGTTTATTGAGATCAGCACAGCCAGTTTGCTCTGTGTTAAAACACGCCTCCAGTATCACTTGTTCTCCAGGACTTCCATTCCCTCTCAGGGGAGCCACAATGTGCATGTTTGATGTGTTTGTAATGCTATCCTTTCCTCACCCTGTTCAGGTTTGAAATTGCATGTTTCAGTCTCTGAATGGGAAAGAATAGTTTGTTGGCTCTTTGCTTTGCCTGTCTTGGTCTCTGGCTCTGTTCCTTGAATGAATTGGTGTTCAAAGGGTAACAACTCCTGACATAGGTGTTATGACACTGAAAGCATAATGTTGCTCTTCTATCGAAGAAATCTTGAACTCACTGCTTGGGCCAAGTACAAGGCTTTGACTATCAGGTCTTGTAGTGAATACACCTTTTGCCTAGGTAGGCACTGGCTTGATGATATTACTAAGCTAGCTTGTAAAAAAATATGCTTACTGAAATGTTAGGGAGTGAAATGTTAGGGAGTGTTTCTTCTGTAGTGTTCTGTGAATGAGCTGTCTTGAAACTATCACTTGGTAAAATACGCTAATTTAGAAATAAAATATTTTAGCACTAGACTGGGGAGAGTATTGTGTCAAACAAGAATGCTAGTAATAATAGAGTATGTGTTATCTTCATACCGTAAATCCGACAAGTAGACAATAAAAAAAAAAAAGAAACCTAACAACCAGAGATTATATTGAGACTATAGGTGTATGTGTGTATATTATATAGAGACTATAGTTTGAGTTTTATTTTTGCGGTCTTTAAGAAAGAAAAAAAACTTGTGTAGAAGTAGAATGTAGAAATGTTAACTGAATTAATTTAACTCCTTTGTGTTTCATAAATTCCCTGCTTGATTACGTGCTGTGCTGTTTTTGTGTGAATAATAAGTTCTTAAATGTACTTAGTAAGAGTAAAAAATACAAGAAATTATTTTTATTTTTCTTCTATCCAAAGCTTTCATTCATTTGCACAGAAAGTGGATTCTGTCATCTAGGTTTTACTTCATTATTGTCTTATTGAGGGCAGAATGAGACTACAAGATGAAAAATTATGTGTATATGAAGAAACTGAGGAATCTATTTATCTGACTGAGAGATGATTGAAATATCTAAATGATTTTCTATAATACAAGAAAATCATAAAAGAGGTGGTTACAGAGAACAGTAGCTGAAGGCTTTAATTAAACCACCTCTTTCATTTCTATTAGTTTCCCAGTTTCTATTTCTATTATCAAGAATGTAGAATACACTGTCTCTCTTACTTGTCCATAATAAAGTACAAAATTGAAAATTTTAAAGTAAAGAATAAAATATTACTTTATTAAAATTGGAACTTTTTTCCAATTCGAAAAGATGTTGTTTCTGTGTCATATATGAGTGAATGATTAATGGTGGAAACTGAGAAATTAATAGGATTGAGTGAGGTGCTGTAGACTCTGTCAAAATAAAGGAAGAAAAACTTTATTAATACTTTTTGCTTAATGATCAGGTGTAATGTGCAGTAACCATTTTTATTAAAAAGCAAAATTTCTTTAAAAATACTGAAAAGTATGTTGTTTTTTTTTTTAATGCAGCTCTTTACTGTTATTGATTGTCTGCCTGAACTTTGAAGGTGTTAAAGCAGACAGTAATGTTCAAGTCTATCAACAGTTGTAGTCTATTAAGCTTCTTATCTAAAGCACAGGAATTAGAGGGTACCCAGAATCCTTTCACAGTTGTAACTAGGAAATGTATGGCTCAGAATTCCATATTCAGACTTTAAAGTGGTTGTTTTTGCAGATTAATATATTTTTGAAACATAGGATGATATATATATATTAATGGAAAATCACTTTGTCATTATTTTTGCACTTATGAGAGGTAAAGCTTTGTAACATTTAATTACTTGCCATGTGCAAAAATGGTTTGACCTGTCTTCTTTACCCTGAAGTTCAGGTAGGAAAATTTGACACTCTCTCTCTGCCACTTTCAAATGCTGCTGCATATGCTGGTTGGTTTTCTTAGTGTTACAGAATGGATGAAAGTACTTGCTGAAGTATTTTGTTTCTGTTAGCTTTTTTCGTCATAGAAGAATCTTTTTTGATGGGAATGCTTGCAACTGAAAATGAAAGCGAACTGTTGTAGTCACTGGTCTGATTACAGATTTTGCAAGGCAAGGAACTGCCTGAAACAAAACTCATTGCAAAGGTTATATGCCATCACAGTGTTGTTCTTCAGGAAAAGGTCCCCAAAAATGAACTCAAGATACAGTGCTGTGTTCTAATTATTTTTCTGATTTCCTGTGGCATGAATTATTTAATATGTTAAATATAATTTTGTGATCTTAATCTTCCTAGTAAAAAGAATATTCCAGTTATCAGAACTGCATATGGACTGCCTCTACTTGCCACTCAAGGGGCATAGCTTATGACATTTATGCCCCCTGCCTTTTACTTTTTTAAGTTGAAAGATCTTAGTTTTTAAAATCAAGAGCCACATCACCAAGAGACATTAAGAATTGGGGTAGTGAAGAGGTGGAAGAGAAACTTATTCTGAGTTACAAAATAAGAATATTTAGGTATAAACTTAATTATTTTAAAAACAAAATAAAAATCCATTTCCAGTTATTATTCAAGCTAGGACATAGTTTCAAAAAATCATTACTGCTGATTCAAAATTCCTATTTTTGTCTGTGACCTTTTGAAAATTCTTTTATAACTTGTAACCAGACAGTTTGGAGATTTTGGGTTAATAAAGAAACTCCGTAAAGTAACAGATGTCAAACTTTTCAATGCTGGTGTAGGAATCAGCCCATAGTCTTGCAGTGTTATATGGGTTTAAGCTACTTTTAGTTGAAATATACAGTAAAGATAAATGGCATGTATATAAGTGCTTTGCTTTGTAATAACAAGACTAAAATTTGTAATTCTTTATTTGACATTCTCACTCTTAAGATATGACTTCTTTTTTCCTCTTGCTTTCCTAATGGGTAACCTTCAATAGTGGAATCTATCAACAAATATGCACTCAGTGGTATTTAACCATTTTGGGGGCATGTGTCCATTCTTTTCATTAATTTGAAGTCTCTATTGTTGCTACATTTAAATAAATGTACTAAGAAATGGGGAGGGAGCTTTCTTATCTGTAGATTAAAGTTTGTCCTTGGAGAGGTTCTGGAGCAACTAAAAGTGGAAACTAAACTACTACTGGGCACATGAGGGACATAAGGTGTAGTCATAAGATGGAGTCAGAGGAGGGAAATGTTGCCTAACCAGTCTGACAACCTATGATGAAATGAGTAGTTTGTTAGATGAGAAACAGGGAGTGGATATTGTCTACCTTGACTTCAGTATGGCTTTTGACAGTATCACTTGTAAAATTTTTGTAGAGTAACTGGTGAGTATGGACTGGATGAAAAGGCAGTGAAATGGATCGAAAATTGGTTAAATGAATGGGTCCAGACTGTACATCATTTAGCATGATGTCTGCTTGGAGGCTCCTAGCCAGTGTGTATCCCAGGGGCACCATGGGTTCAGTCCTACTCGACATCTTTGATTGTCTGGATGATGGGATAGAGTAACATCAGCAAGTTGGCTGATGATGTAGTATCATAAGGAATGGGTTGTGCTACCATGCAGAGGGAACTCAGCAAGCTGGAGAAATAGACTGACAGGAACCTCAATAATTTCTGCAAAGGAAAATGCAAACCTCATGCATCAGGTACATGATGGGAATAATGATATGAAAAGCAGCACAAAAAAGTCCTGCAGATCTGTTTGGGACACCAAGTTGAATGTGAGATAGCGCTGTGCCCTTGGCAGTGGTGTACAGTGGTATCCTGCACTACATTAGGATGAGTGTTGCCAGGAGTTGAGGGAGGTGATCTTTTCACTCTCATCAGCACAGATGAGGCCATTGCTGGAGTACTCTGGTCAGTACTAGGCTCCTCAATAAAAGACAGAACTACTAGAAAGTCCAGTGAAAGGCCCTGAAGGTGATGAATGCTCCAGAGCATCTCTTCAGTGAGAAAAGGTTGAGCAAGCTAGGACTAGAGAAGAGATGCTCAGGAGGTGATCTCAGCAATATATGATGGTGTTGGAAGATGTAGCTAGGCTATCTCTGGTGTTGTCTAGTGACAGGAGCAGAGGCAATGGGCACAAACCGGAACAGAAGAGATTCTCCCTGAACATCAGGAAGTCCTTATTCACTGTGAAGGGAACTGAACATTGATACTGGCTACCCAGTTGTTGGAGGTTGTGAAGTGTCCCTCCTTAGAGATCTTCAAAATACACCTGGACATGAACTTGAGCAACCTGTTCAAGGTGATGCTGGTTGAGCAGACAGGCTGGACAAGGTGAGCTCCAGAGATCTCTTTCAGCCTCAACCATTCTGTGATTTAAGGGTTTCCCATGTGTTGCAGGCATATGTAGGCAGATATTTTCCGCACCTTCTTAATTTGCTAGAGTTAAATAACAAATTGTGGAACTGTTAATCTCTTCCTCAATTTGTAGCACTTTCCTCTAGTAATCCATGTAATACTGACAGTATGCAGGATATTCTTATACAATTCATCCTCCTGGCTTTATGTTTTATGAAATTCATTATTCAGAAGGAAAAATGACTTGCTGGAAATGCCCCCTGAAGTTGCTTGTCCCTAGTAAGCTGTTTACTTATCACCCTTGTTTGTCAAATAATCAGAAATGCACATGTGGAATAAATATCTTGGACAATCTGTTTCTTTTTTCTGTGGCAATTCAGATTTGAGAAAGGAACAATAAGTAGCTTTTTTGAACATGAATCAATGTTAGGATATAGGTACAGGAATAGGCTATAGGTATCCTATGGTATAGGATAACATAGGAATAGTAAGGGAAGTTGAGGTGACTATCTTTCACTTTAATGTTTTGTATCAAATACATAAAAAGGCAGACTTTAAACTGGGGCTTCATTTGAATGTTTGTAGATACCAAATTCTGACTCCTATAATTAGTTGAATTGAAAATATTTGCCCTAATCTGTAAAAAGTACTTAAAAAATAGAAGTTTATTATATCTAAGGGACTGTGTAGAATTTTTGCATTGTTAGGGCTTGAGTGGGCTTTCATGGAATTTTCTGATTCATGGGAATCATAACAGTTACTGCAGAAACAGTGCAGACCTTTTTACTTTTAAATAAACTGAATTCTATGTCTATTGGATTTTAGTTCTTTAATGATGGCTCCTACATCTTAGCTAAAGGAACGGAGTTCTGCAGGTATTCTTCAGGTTGATTGTAACAGCTACAAATGGGTGATTCTCATACACTTCATTGGCACTTCAGTAGTCTAAATCTCAAAATCCTGTGTCTAGCTCAGGATTTTTTTTTCCCATTTATATGAGCATGTGGTACAGTTGCTTACAGAAAACCTTACCTGTATAAATTTGTTTAGCATGCAAGGAGGACACTCCTAGGAGGTTTTGGACAAGTTCATGCAGATTGACCAGGAACACAAATCATGAAATCTGGAGTTCTGGATAGCTATATTATTCTTCCTCTGCCTGTTTCAGGAGCTCACAGTAAGGGATCAGCATTAGTAATAGGTCTTCCTTTGAGTAATTGGACACCAGCTAAAGGAAGTTATATTTTGCCTGTTTTGTGAAATCTACTGTATATGATGTTTCGTAAAAACAAGGCTACTTTCATATGTAAATTGTTGCCATTTTGGTTTTACTATATGTATTCATTCTTCATACTTCCTTCTTCCTTGTTAACTGTGGAAAGTAGGTTTTTCGTTGTTGATCAAGCCATTTATTTTTTGTCAATAATGCGAAACTGAGGAGCTGAGGTTGTGCAGGAATAAAAAATGGCTGCCTGAGTGTTACTAAGAAAGTGTCACATGTAATTTAATTTCCTCCCAGCTATTATCTTATATATCTGTAATTTTATAAGAACTTTCTTAATAAATTAGTCAGGAGACTAAATAGTCATTTATGATTCAGGTCAGTAGAATCCAGGCAGTTTCTGCTTTCTATTTGGGGAATGTCAGTATCCGCAATAATATGAATCAGCTGTGTGGGCGTTATGGCACACATCTGAGAAACTATTTAGTGGTCAAGTCCTCTAGACCAGGTGCCTATATTCATATGCTGCCCTGTTGTTGGTCATGGCCTCTAAGCAGAAAGGAAATCCCTTGTTAGTCACCAGCAGTAGACATCATGTGGAAAGTCACTTGAAGGTGAAATAACAATTACCTGCCTCAGAACAATTGTGATTCTTTGAAATTGCTTCCAATTCATTACATGTGTTTTTATATGCTTAATTGCAAAGTGCTCCCCCTGTGACATGCTGTACTCATGGCATAACTGAAGGACAGTTTAGTTACTCTATTCTAAACTTTCAATAATGAGGAGTCACAGGAGAGCAAGCAGTATCCCAAGACATCAAGATGCTACCGGTCTGCCTAATCTAAAACTACATGTGACAGGTCTGTTTACCAGGGATGTATTCCTGAAATTGAGCTGAAGGTTCACAGTTACTGCAGACTAGGAAGCAGAGCCATTTCTTTATATTGGTATATGTTACGTTTTCTATTTGGTTGAGCTGTTTATGGGTTTAGTTTAGCTTTATAATTTTACTGAGCTTATTTTCTCTTACTGAAGTTCTTTGGTTTACCTGTTGGTCACTCTACCTGTATTATGTCTTGAACAGCCAGTAAACATCCTTTTTTACAGGTTTTGTCAGCTTCTGTGCTAAGAGATTATTCCTCAAACAACTTAATACATAAAATTTATTTTGGTCTGCTTGTTCACATTTGTCTTTTCTTCAGCTAGAAGTCTCTGCTCCTGTGATCTCGAATATAGGAACATGTTTTCGTCTTATGTCTGGTTCTGCTGCTGACATAACATAAACTAAATTGGACTCTTTCTTTACTGTACTTAGAACCTTACTTTTTTGAAATGTGATTAAGCATTGATGATACATTAGGATGTGAATATAGGCATTTGCTTGGGACATGTTTTATATGCAGAATAGAACTGTTACAATTTATAGAATAAGCAGCATGTTTTACATTAGAATAGTGAAGTAATCCTTTCTGAATTAATTGTGTGAACTACCTTATTATTTAGTGTCCTTTATATTCCACACTTTGATGTACTGTGGTAACTCAGTGAAATTCTTTAACTGAAGTTTAATGCTGCTCATTACTTAGTCTTTTTAACTACTTCTAACAACATTAATCTTTATATATACATGGTGTACTCTTGTCTCTGTGTTGTACTCTCTCATTTAGTTTAGCTCATCTGTTTCTTTTATATATATTAAACTCCTTTTTTATTTCACTGTGCAGCTCATGATTGCACTCTGATAAACCTGTATCTCATCTAGAATTTAGCACTAACGAGTAGTAGTACAAAAATTGCCTGAAATTTATAACTTGTTATTTGAGCTGTGACAAAAATGTGTAATGTTAAAGTATAAAATCACTAGACCTCTTGGCAAAGCTTTGAATATTTTTTTTATCACTCATAGCAAATGAGCCTTGTCATGTAGAGTCATTGTGGAGATTGACCTGCCTATATGTATAATTTATTGTTCCTAAAATTTGAGTGCATACAACTCAATTAAGCCTGCAGGGTATTATTTGTCAAACATCATCTCCGTTTTTTGTTATGGGCTCAACAGTTTTGGCAGTTGTACATTAAAATCGTTCAGATAAATGTGATCAGGTGTCTCTTACACTACAAAATACTAAAACTCCAAGAAGCTTTACCCTTGTTAAAAAGTTCTAGTAGCCTAGAAACTAGTTTACAATCCCAAGTGATTACTAACATTTTTCTGTGCTAGTTTTTTTGATGCTTCACAAGAACATGTTAAAAGGATTAATTTCTTAAATTCGTTTAATAGATACACACAAGGCTATTACAGGGAATTTGTCTTTCATTCATTGTCAACTCTTATGTCAGGTGATCCTTTCAAATTAATAACCTTGGGAAGTGATGATTATAACATACTACATTTTCAAACTTCTTTTTATGTCCTTGAATTATGATTTTTTATTATTTCATGATAAGGGTGCTGGCTGTAATTCTTGAAACCAAGCTGTTTTATAATACTCACTCTGTAACTTCCATTTCCGTGTGTAATAGTCTACTTGAATTGCACCATAGCTTATTCTGGATGTTGCTTATCTTAGGAAAGTATTCTGCCTTGGAGTACTGCAAAAGCCATGCAAATAGTGCTCAAGATACTGTTTGCTAGTCTCTGATAAATGGAACATTGATACAGGTGGTAACTGCTGGGAACTGCAATTAACAATGACCCTGCCTTCATATTCAGGAAAACTATTTTTTACTTACTCATGGCAAAGGCATATTTCTTTAAGAGAAAGGCAAGCTGTGTCAGCTAGCAAAACTGCAAGACTGTTTGGCAAATTGGTTGTGTTGACAGGGTTATAAGTTTCTGCCAGCAACCAGGCCCTGCTGGAAATGAGAGTTGCCTTTCCATATAACTAAGAAAAAGTAAACAGAGAAAGAGATTTTTCTACTATTCCTCTGTCTCTTATGCCTTCTGTGGCAGATGGCAGGCATAATGGATACCTTGAGCTCTTTTAAGTCATTGAAAGAGCTCTTGCAGACAGTAATCAGTAGCCTCTTTTGGCACTGAAATTGATTCAGATAATAACCATTAATCATGATCTAAACCAGCAACCCAGGGACTTTGTTTTAAAGCATCTGTTAGTGTCTTGAAAAGCATTGCTAAGTTTTTGTTCCTTTTTTAAAGACAATTGGATTTTCATTAGTTGTTAATCAGGAAAGCAGGTCAATTTGCAGCTAAAAAACCCTTTGTTTAATTACGTATTTTGTTTGTTACCCAGTGAGAGATTACAGGATTGTATAGTAATTGTCGTGCTCATGTATACCAATATTTATTTGATTCTTTTGTTAAATGAAGTTATCTGAAGTTCATCTGTCAGACAGGAAAAAGGTAAGCTAGGTAGCACAGTTTCTAACTTAGAACTAGCTAGTTCACTAGGAAAAGTTCTAATTAATACATTAAATTAATAATTTCTGTCATATTACCGTTCTATATTTTAAAAAGAAATAAGTCTTATAAAGTCTTTCGTGCATCGTTTTAATTTATATGTTGACAGAAGAGTTTTTTCTCCTCTGTTTCCAGCTAAGACTGAATGAACTAGTCATTGAATTCAGTTAGTTGAAATATTAAAACAAAGAAAATATTTTTTAACATCTGCAGAAAAGGCTGTTGCTGTCAAGAGCTGGTTTAATGTTTCAACAAGCTGTACACCCAAGTGTCCAGCTAATGATTTGCTTTTGACTATCTTTGAACTTTAGTAGTATCAGTGTACTACTGGACTACTGTTTGAGTATATTTAAAAATGGATAGCTTGTGGTAACTCTTATATTAAATATAATTAAAGCTGTAATATATAAGTTTATTTCTAAAATGAGAATGCATTTCTCATCAAAATCTGAGTTTGTGGTAAAGAGAGATGAAGAGAAGGTGAAAAGCAGTACTTTAAGCTGATCGTTTAAATGACTTTCCTGTGTCAGAACAGTAATGATAAACTACATACAAACCATGCCATAGAAGCACAGGCTTCTGCAGCCCTGCTACCTGTCATGTGTGCTGGCAGTATGTGCATCTGTTTGTCAAACTGAAGACTTTCCTACCTCTATTGAGCTATTAGCTGCTGCTTAACGGGAGAAAAGGGGAATAGTATTGGCCACTATGGCCAGTGCTGGTCTGGGAATGCAAAGACACGGAGACATTCTAGCTGTGAAAGCATCACAGGCATGTCATACATACATACACCTCAGTTTCATCTGGGACTGTTTGTATAACTGCTTTGTCTAGCTCTGCAATCTGTGTTCTTGAAGTTTACTTTTCAGATTTTTGTCAAAAGTGAGCAGAAGCCAGAGAAAGACATGCAAACCTATTCAGCCACGGAGGGATAGGGAGAGTAATTTTTTTTTGCCGAAGTGTTGCTGATCAATTTTTAGTCACAGTGTATTTTATGAAACTTTTTTCCTGTACTGTAACTGTAGAATGAGCAAAATGTAATGAAATCCCATTCCAGAGGTGTTCTTAATGAGGTTGGTGTTAATTGGTACTTTCTTTTTCAGCTAATCTGCCTGTACCTACTATTGCTGCAATAGATGGAACTGCCTTAGGTGGTGGCCTAGAACTTGCATTAGCCTGTGATATTCGGGTGGCAGGTAGGTCTGAATACTGCTATGGAATATAGGCTTATTAGTATTATAGCTGGCTTGACTAATCCTTCTGTTTGCAACAGTCTTATAAAACTTACTTTGTATTTGACATTGTTTATAACCCCTTATTTTAAAGGACTTTAGCGGAAACCTGTCTAAGTACTTGCTAATGTTTCATTTAAAACAACTTAACCTGGTTAGCTGGATTGTTTTGTTAAACATTTGTTTGATTCTTCTGACCCTAATTTTATCAGTTTTGCCAGAAGGGTCATGTAATTTTTTTTTTTTTTTNTTAAATTATAAAAGTGACAACTCTTGTTTAATAGAGGAGCCTTGAGCTAATAAGCTGTCAGAACTGTAAAGCCTATTGATGGAAAGTAAATGGATACTTGGTCCTGAGCAATTGCCAGTAACTTAGGATTTATAAAGTTATTTGACCTTAGAGAATATTCTGTCACCTAAAGAATTCAAATAATCAGATACAGAATTCTACCCCATTCTAAGATGTTAAGCAATAACAGCTGTTTCCTTTTAGTACTTTCAATTTGGAAGCAAGTCTGTTACTTACTGTAATTGCTTACTTCCTATGTGAAAATTAATAAAGTACTAAATTTACCTTGATGGAAGTAGTTGGATTTTTCACTAAAAGCAGATCAGTTGAATCTATTTGAAGTCTTTTTAATAAACAAATGCTTTAAAAAGTGATTTATTGTTCTTTTTGAAGAAAATTTAATGTATTAGCAAATTTCTAGGTCATCATTACGTATTTTCTGTAGATTTTTTTCCCTCAACATTATAGTAAGATCTTGTTTGCATTTTGTTTTTTAGCATCTTCTGCTAAAATGGGCCTAGTTGAAACAAAGTTGGCGATCATTCCAGGTGCAGGTATGAATGTTTTGCTTTTGCTATCACAAATAACAAAATAACATATGTGTTTAGTATTAGATTTTGAGATGTTTATGGATTTCTGCTTATTTTTATATTTCTATTAAGTATTATAGCGTGTGTTATAGCTTATTGCTTGTATTATTGACCAAAATTATTAAAAAGTGTATTTGTTATTTTCAGAAACGGTCACCTGTATATTATGTTTTTAAACAAAGTCCTCATTAACTAAGTCAACATTGAGTGATTCTGTAAATGACATTTAATGTCTCGATCTGAAGGCTGAATAATTTTGCTAAGGGTCAATCGAAGAAGAAGGATTAACTGTCCGTGTAAAAAAGCAATTATTTGAATTAAGATCCACTTTTACATAATGTTTGGTACTTCAGGATTCAAATACTCTTTTCAAGCTGCTTGTGTATTGGCTGTAGAGCGTTTAAGAACTGAAAGTATAGCTGTGGATAAATCTGTTACCTTGCCAAGATTTTTTGAGTCAAAACCATTTGTGTTTGGAAGGCCAGTTGACTGGCTTTTCACAGACTCAAGGTGAATGAAAGTTATGTAATAAATAATTTTCAAGAAGTTGTTACGAAACCTTTTATTTTTATTTTATGTATAAATCATTGCTGCTTAAGATATTTGCTGCTCTGGGAAGAGGGCAATAACTGGGAAAAAACTGCATCCCTGTGATTTTTTGCCTTAATTTCTGGGAGTTCTTGGGAACTTTATACTGTTTCTTTGCTCTTGTTTTCTTTCTAATGAGGGGAACCTATTTTGAAAACACTATATCCAATTCTAATGGATACATGGCAAGTCACATTAAAAAGAACAGTAAAAAACAACCATAATGGGAGTAGTCGTATGAACTTAGTGTATAAAACTGTCGCATCCTATGACTAATCTGGACAATTATTGGAAAATTTCAGTTGCTATATTAGTTTGATTATTGTTGAGATGTGATTTCAGTCGACATTTTCTGTGGTCAGAGATACACTTTACATAAGGAAAACAGCTATGATTGATGTCTGGTTTGTTTTTAGTGCTGGACAAAGATAATAATGCAGATGATTTTAAAGATGTATTTACTGGTAGTGGTGTTGTCATGAAATAATATGCCTTGACAGTAAGTCTCAGTGAAGAAAAAGACAGAAATTTATGTTGTTTACATTTGTTGTCAGTTTTTGCTCTTTGTCCTCCCACTCTCTCCTTTCCTAAGTAATTCTGTAGGACAGTGTTGGAAACATACTCTCCAGTTCAAGAAATTCAGCTCAAATTCCCCATATATTCTCTGTATTCAACTTTTTTAGGTTGTTTAATTTCCTTGTCTTCAGTTAATTATAGATGTTTCAAACTTCTGTGCTCTTACCTTAAAATGCTAGTTAATTGACTCATTTTAAGTTTCATTCAGAATATATTACTGCTATTCAAAGACTGAGGATTGAGAAGTTGGGGTTTTTTGTTTGTTTTTATTGTTTGTTTGTTTGTTTTGTTTTTTTCTCATCCTAAAATAATGAGTCAGGTGCATGTCTTCAGCTCCTTGGAAATGTGACAGATTTAAACTTGTTACATTGATTTTTCATCTTACCCCAACATTTCGGGGTATGTTCAATGATGAATTTTTTTCTCTATTCCTATCAGCCCTTCAGACAGGTATTTTTGTTGAACTAATATTTGAACTAATCACAACTTTTTCCTGATCAGCTTGTGCTCGCACAGTCTTGTTGAGCAGTGACATTGTTTCAGCCCTTTTTGCTTCTTGTCATCCAAACAGCAACTGATTGTGCCTTTTGTCATCAGAAAGTGAAGAGTGAGTGAAGGAATTTTGCAGATGTCGTTTAGGTATAGAAGCCAGATATACACACTTGAACCATAGGCTTCATAGGTTAATGGAATGTTTTCTGAGAGTCTTTATTTCAAGCTGCTCTGAGCCAAAAGAGAGATGCAAAGTGGAGCTGAAAAGGGAGCTGTAGCTCTTAAGAGGCCTACATAGATTTCTGCTGCCATCTAGTACACCTGAAATCTGCTGGCAAACTGAGTTGCTTCTTTGAACTAGGTTCGTGTACCATGGCAAGCCGCTGTTTTTATTCTCCTCTGTCAGCTGACAGGAATATGTGTTAGATGTAAAATTTTAACTCGGATAATTAATGGGTGTTTGAGGCTATATGGAAAGCATATTTCTACTGTGACGGTTTGCTTTTTTAAAACCCCAGAAATTTATAGTCAAAGAGCTCTGTTAGAAGATTGTTACTAGAATTTAATAGTATGAAAATATAGATCCAGGGCATATCAGCTGTTAAGTTTTAGACCTTGTTGTATATTATGGTGTATTCCATTCTTAATGAAATGTGATTATCAAAAGACAGAGTGAGTTGCTGTCTATTGACTGATGAGTTTTAACACAGATTTCCTAGTTGCAAGACATTTTTTTTTGAATATGCATAGATGTACTGCAACTTTCTAAAGGCTAAATTTGAGCTGCAGTTAGTTGAGTTAACCAAAATGAATTGTTCCTTCTAAGTCTGCTGAGGGTCTTGACCACATAGGCATTTATAAGAGTATGCTGTATTGTAGCAGGTTGAATCTCCTCAGAAAATTCATCCATGGCAGGCAGCATAGCAAGATCAAGCAGGATGACAGCAGTGCCTCCTTGTATACAATAGCTGCGTTCACAGACCTGCTGTTCACGTTGTGAGGGAGCAGGATTATTCTTCTGCATTTGGAAATTTAAACCCAGTTTTCTGCACTATGGAAAAAGCTTAAACTGTCAGAATGTGAACTAGGAAAAGTAGAAAAACTTCTGTTTTTCCTCTTGAGTACATCCCACTTTCTAGTAAGGAAGGCAAGATTCAAAGAACTAGTGGAAATGTGTGGAGACGTTAACAAGCAGAGAGAAAAGCTTGTTGATTTGGCGACAGGAAAGTTTTCTGAGAATGAATATTGATGATTTTTGTTTTCTAACAAGAGTCTGCCAGTCATCATTGCACAAGTAGTCTTACGCCAACATGAAAAACATGTGTCATAGAATCATTTAGGTTGGAAAAGACCCTTAAGCTTATTAAGTCCAACTGTCAAATAAGCACTGCCAAGTTCACGACTAGACCGTGTTCTAAGTGCCACATCTACACCACTCGAGTGACTCAACCACTTCCCTGGACAGTCTGTTCCAGTGCTTGACAACCCTTCAGTGAAGAAATTTTTCCTGATATCCAGAGTAAACCTCCCTTGGTACAACTTGAAGCATTTGTTACTTAGTAAAAGAGATTGACCCCAGCCTCCTGTCAGGTAGTTGCAGAGAGCGATAAGGTCTCCCTTGAGCTTCGTTTTCTCCAGGCTTAGCAATTCTCAGCAGTTCCTCCTGGGACTTGAGCTCCCTTCACTGGCTCTATTGCCCTTCTCTTGACAGCCTCTAGCACCTTAACGTTTTTTCTGTAGGGATCCAGAACTGGACACCTGATTCAAGGTGTGACCTCACCAGTGCCAAGTTCAGGGGGACAATCACTGTCCTGGTCCTGCTGGCCACACTATTGCTGATACAGGCCAGGATGCCACTGGCCTTGGCCACCTGGGCACAACTGGCTGATGTTCAGCAGCTGTCAACCAGCAGCCCAGGTCCTTTTCTGTCAGTCAGGTGTCCAGCCACTCTACCTCAAGCCTGAAGCGTTGCAAGGGGTTGTCTCCCAAGTGTCTTTTCTTTTTTTTGGAGTTCCAGCAAAACTTTCTGTTCAGTCAGGCTGGTCTTCTTTCCCATTGACTCTTCTTTTGCCACATAGGGATCGTCTTCTTCTCTGCCTTTAGGACTTTCTTCTTGAAAAATGTCCAGGCTTCCTGAAAGCCTTAACCCTTCTGGACTGCCTCCCAAGAGACTCGATCAACTAGTCTAAACAAGCAAAAGTCTGTCTTCTGGAAGTCTGAGGTGGCAGTTCTGCTAAGCCCCTTTCTTACTGCTCTGAGAACTGAAAACTATCATTTCATTGTTGCCTGTGCCCTAGATGGCCTCTGAGCAGCACATCATCCTTCTCTCTGAGCAGCACATCATCCTTCTCTGTTCATAAGTAGCAGGATGGCACCTGGCCTCTTGGCTTGCTCACCAAATCTGTCAGGAAATTATCTTCCACGTAGTCCAGGAATCTCTTACACTGTTTCTTCTGTGCTGTATTGTATATCAGAGTGTGTACGGGTCTGTTCATCCCCTCTCTTCCTCAGGTTCCTTCACTGTGAACTCATTGTCTGTTAGCATGTTGTGGTATAATTTGTGGTTTACAGGGTAGAGGTTGCGAAAACAAACTGTCCCTAGAATTTTATTAAAAGTCAGTGGCCAGATGAAGGGGAAATTTTATTGGCCTCAGATGAAGAGGTTTCAACACAGACTAACCTGTTCTTAGGCATGAAAGAAAGGGCTCAGGAAGAAGTTGTTGTGTATGTCTTAGCTGTGGATAATGTTTCAGTCATAATACTTATCGCAGTGGACAGCAGTGAGTTTGTATGAGAAAGTATTTCATGAGAAACCAGACTTCATTAGCTTTGCAGTTTAAGGAGATTCTTCTTATCAGTCGGAGTGACTGTTGTCAAAGCTATTCACTGCTAAAAGGAGTTACTATTTTTTGATCTCTTAGTTAAAAAGCTGTTAAAACAACTTATTTTCTATATAATCCTGTATCTGTACAGAACTCAAAATAGTGTGGGCAGAGTCTTTTTACACAAGAAAACAGCGTTCATTCTCTTTGTTTTGTTTCCCAAACTGATATTTTAAAAAGTGCAAATATCTGTCATTAATTGAATGTCATTTTTTATGTCTCTCAACTTGCAAAGGAAGTGTTTTTCAGTGAGAATTTTCTCCTCAGCCAAAAATTGTCTTTTGGAGCATTTTCTGCTTTATGACTTTTTAAAACTGTCTCAATTAGTTAGGTAATTTGGTGTTTATCTCTAGATTCTCACAGTGGATGTCATACTAAGCCTGCAATTGATAGATTATGCTTTTCTGGCAGATTTGCATCTATTTATTAGTATTTTATTTTTATACCACTCAGTATTAGATCTGTTATGAGAAAATAAAAGCGCTTGCAAAAGAACATAAATAAACTTCCTACTCTGTTAATAGAATTAGATATATTAGTTTCACAAGGGGAATTCTGTGATAGCAAGAAGTAGAAAAGACAGGCATATATATATAAAATAACTTGCATTTTCTTTATGCAATTTATTTCCACAGAAGATTTAGGTGTAAGGTAGGTATTGGTATTCCATGGCCATTCCAATGCGTAGCCCCATTCAGGTACTCTTTCACTGAGCATGGGTTGTACTATCACATTTGTATCTTTTCCAGACCATCTCTGCACTGCAGGGAGCTACAATTATATTTCCACCAAAAAAAAAAGTACCTTCATTGAAATTAATATGCTTGTGTAAGCATGTCATTTGACCTTGCTAGGTAAAAACTGGCTATTGGCCTGCATACTTAGAGCTGTCACTCTTTTTTTTGTTTGTTATGTTTATGAAGGCACTTGAATTAGCAAGGCTTTGTTATTTTAATTTCATCATCATTTTGCCTTTATTCTTCCATGCTCCTCCCAGAAATCCCACTACTTCATTACCAAGCTGTCTTCCACTGTTTAATATTAAAATAAAAACCAAGTGCATAGCCCTGGGATCATGCTTTTCTTGAGAGCGTTCAGTTGAAAAGCATACTTTATGAAGAAGACTTTAAAAAAAAGGAAGGAAACAAAAAGAAACTCTTTTAACTCTCTAAGCAAATATTTGTAAATAAGCTATATATTTTTTCTACATCTAAAAGTTGCTTTGAACACTCTTTTCCAAAGGTGAAACTGAAGCTCCATGCTGTAGGAGACTGGACTGGTTTTGTCTTCAAAATATAGAACAAGGGAGAGATTAAACTACAGCATTTCTATGTTCTCCCCTTACTTTGCTAACAGTATTGTTTTGACTGTTTTTCTAGACTTTAAATTGTATTTGGAGAAATTACAGTGTTTTCAGATTACAAAACTATAAAATAAGAGATAGCAACACTGAAATATTAGGGATTTTTGCATAGGAAGAAAACCAGTATAAAACTGAAAAGTAAATCTAGGTAATCATAGTTTATTTTCCTTGTCTATGAAAGTATTAATTCTTTGCTTTTAAAAAAATCCTTATGGTCTCTGTTGCAGTACTTACATTAAAGCTAAAAGGATTTTTTCTCTTTTTGGATGAGAAAGATGTCAAGGGAATTTCCGCATGTGAGAAACTCACACAGAATATGTTCTTGCTAACAGCAGTAGTTGTCCAATTCAGCCAGGTGTAAAGGTTAAATTGAATGTCAGACATTTCAAGTTGAAATCCTATGCACATTACAGTGGACTGCTAGGATATTATTTAGACTTTTATATTTATGTTTTGTTGGTAAGTGGAATAGCATTTGATAAATGCTGGAAAAATTGAAGTGTTAATATTCGTGGTGGTGTCTGAGGTAGGATTTGAAAGCTTCTGCACATTTAGTGTTGATTTTCTGCATATAGGTGCTTCTTGATAGTACATCATCACAGATTTTAGAATGAAAATCTGCTTGTTTTGTATAACTTTTTACCTCTCACCTGGGTAATACTGCACCTTTCTTGCCCATCTTTTTTTCTACCCCCACTAGCCTATTCTTTTCCTCTCCTTTAATTATTTCATATAGTCTCCAAAGTTTTTACATTCACTTTTTTTTCATTACATAAGGAAACCTGTTTAAGAGTCTTTTTAAATTTTTAAAGTTCAGCTCTTAGTTCTGTGACAATTTACTGACTGATTGGGAAAAAAACCCAAAGTGAAAAGTTAGCTCTGAGTCTTGGGTTTTTTTCAGTTAGTCTATAATGTCTTTTGTGACTTCTATTACTTCTCATGTTGCTTTATCTCCATCCTGTGTCAGAGTTTTAATACTATAAAGTACACAAATTAAATACTAGTAGAAGACAATTAAAAATAAGCTCCTGAATCCACATCTCAGCATTTCATCAATAGTGTGCTTAAAACTTTATTTTTAAATAAAATACTGTGGAACAACCAAGAAAATGCATTTTCTTCTTCTTGACTTACAGTTAAGAAAAGCTTTGAATTTTTTTT
>VWZS01007187.1:4777-19999 GCA_013397075.1 Rhabdornis inornatus
ATGAGCAGGGAGAGAGATGTGTGTATGTATATGTGTATGTGTATGTGTATGTGTATGTGTATGTGTATGTATATGTATATGTATATGTATATGTATATATAAAAATATTAAAATATAAAAACCCTTCTAGTCCTCCTAGTTAAAAGAGTACAGACATGCCGTATCCTGCACAGAAAACATACTTCCTGACTTCCAGGACTAGGCATATGTTTCAAAATTTATATTGGAACAAGTATATGAATATAAAACAAGGTATGTGAGACTTTCAGTCATTCAGAAAGGCACTGGGAAGGTTTGGTAGTGCTATTTCTAGAGAAGATATATATATTTGAATGTACATAAGGGAATGAATGTGCAGGAACAGCCACCTGCAAATTTATCAAAATTGAAAAAAATCTTAAACTTACTCTTTCCAACAAAACCAGAAGATTTCCAGGTAAAAGCTGCTTGTTTTTCTNTGCCAGAACATCTTCATTAGAATTCCCCTCAATTAAATGTACAGTATTTCTGGGAAGATCAGAGCCAAATGAATCAAAACAGGTGTTCTCATTTTTTCTTTTTCTTCTTTTTTCTTTTTTTTTTTTCTTAAGGTTTAGAATTATTCAATACACAGGAACTTTCTCCCCTTGCTCCTCAGCCAAGAAAAAAAAATTTAAAAGGCCACCACCACCAAAAAGAATCCCAAGCCAGAAAATGAACAACCACAACAACAAAAAACAAACAAANCTTGTTTTTCTGTTTATTTACACTTCCTACTATCAAGGTACATATCCAATCTTCTGAAAGGAAGAGTTTTAGAAAAGATCACATTCAGTATACAAATGAAAGCAAGGATTAAAATGTTAATTTCATTCAGACATTTTGAGCAACAAAAGGAGGAGGAGCATCTACACGAAAGGCCTTTCTACTTAGAAGTCAACTCTTTGATGCTCTTGTATTCACATATTTGCATTAAAAATGTAGTGTCTTCTTTCTAAGGCATTTACATTTTATATTATATTATTTCAAAATACATATCTAATTTATATGCTATTTATTGTATGTGTTAAGCAATATAAATGAATATAACACATAATATATTAACTGAATGTTACATTACATAAATCATTCTCCTTTTCATTCTTTAAATGAAACTATTGCTTCTCCTAAGCTCAGAGTATAATTTATTGAGTGACTACAGTTACAGAATTACACATTTAGCATGAGCAGGAAATTGTTTTTCTCATCTGTATTGCAATTTTCTCTTAATGCTTTATAACAAAACTACCACTTTTCAGAATATTGTAGGTTTGTAACTTGCACCTCAAATAATCTGAGTTTCTTTTAAAAAATGGGTATTTTGAGTATTCCACACAAACCAGAGGCAGAGACAGAAAATCTTGGGCTCAAGATGACTGACAAGAAAGTAGAGTTTTGAGAGACATTTTTCCACTCTACCACAGTGCTAATTTTTGAAAGTTATTATCAGGATTATAGAGTGACAATAGCTCAAAAACATTATTGTTGAGCTCGTTCTAGCATGTAGAGAATACTGTGGGAGGCAGTTGGATTCATAATCCTGCAGGACCAAAACACAGTGAATAACTACCTTCTTGTGCCAAACATCTCCCTCCAAAACACTGGTCTATACACTTTTTTTCCTACATGCACTTATAGATGAACAACCTCTCCACCACCATTTTCCTAGAAGTGTATTAAAGAGATCATTTGAGAATGCCCGTAATGAAACAGGTAAGTAAAGGTTTGGGTTGCTATCTGCATTAGCATAAAAAATCCCGGAGGGAAGAACAACCTCTACCACTGTGACAATTTTCCTATCTCAGAGCTGTAGTCAGAAATGCTCAATGACATTTAAGTCTGAGAATAGAGCACTGTAATTAGTTTTTACTGTTAGCCCAGTAATAAGCAGGATCCACTCAAAAGACTTTCAAAAAAGAACCTTCTGCCTTCAGACCTCTCTGGAAAGACTTCATGTCTTTGAGGAATATGTTGTACTAAACAAGTATTGAAATCTCAGACAGCGGTTATTTGATACAAGCATTTTAAAATATTTCAATGACACAGTACTCAGCATCTCTGATACTAGGGTGTAAAATGGTTGGCTACAGACTTTACCTGGTCTTTCCTACATATAATATATAGAAATATCAAATCTATCTACATCAGATGTGTGATGTTGTGTAATATACTGTGTAATATAACATAGAAGATTAACATATACACCCTTCTGATAATATTGTGACTATGAAAGAAACTATTAAGTAAGAAAATCAAACTATATTACGTATTTTTAGGAAGAAACATGGATATTTAATCCCCTGCTGGGGCTGACCTAAGAAAAAGAAACAGTAGAAATTTTGTTTTGACTAGAGTGTTCAAAGTTTCTTTGAGAAAAATTATCAGTGTAACCCTTAAGAGGTATAAAATCAATACTGATGTCCTAGAATTTTTCAGCCTTTGTTCTTCTTACTGAGGCATTTTAGTTAATGATTGTGTTTCTTGTATGTTTCTGAAAATAACCTCTCGAGTAACAACATTAGCATATTCATCATGGTTCAAAAGGGCAGCTGTCCATCTTCAAACATAACATTCTTCCTAGTGCTGAACATCCTCACTGAAAAGTACTATGACATGCCAAATTAGAAAGAGAAGTTCTGTTCTTTTTGAAATGTCTCCTTGGTATACAGTCTATAGCTTTGGAAGACTGCAGTAGATGACTACAAAACAGAGACATTTAAATTAGTGACATTTAGTACAGAAATTTAACAATTACTATGTAACGGTCCTCTTTCAGTTTATGGTGAGTACAGTTCCAGTGAGTACCCTTCAGAGGCAGACATCTCAGAGGATGGTTCTTAGTGGCAGACTCTCTGGGGCTGTATAGGGCTCAACAGTTCTCCAATAAAATTACCTCCATACTCACTAGTGTGTGATGTAATCTAAAAGTACCTGAACGCATATTCTATGCACAATTTCACATCCTCATTTTCAAAATGTTTGTAGAAGTACCAGTCTCGGAGGCTTTATTTGGACCACTCCAAGATACGCTGTCAGTGCAGAATAACCATAGGGTCTCCAATGCTGCTCTTTCAGGTGCCCAGATTGGGTGGCAAAGCAAGACACTGTAAAAATATAAAGGTTAGACAATGGGACAGCACTTGGCACCTGTCACTTGAAACACTTGATGACCTAGCCAGCTCAAGTAAAAAGGATTGCCATCTTGTGGTTACAGGAAAAAGGGTGCCACTATGGGTGCAATCAAACTATGTATTCTACTTCCATCCACATCATGAACCGATAACGGTGGATCACTTGCATCAGCTGCCCGGTACACACTCCACTCCTCAGACTATGAGCTGGGTGTTTGAGATAAGGAAAAAAAAAGAGCCAACCTGAGAGGCAGGGTAATGACTCAGCCCTGAGAGCTCCCTCCAAGGATACACAGTCACACCGGTTTTGAGGGGGTCATCCTTGTTAATGGGCCATCAAAAACTCAAGGCTACAATGACCATCAAGGACTCAAAAAATATCCTATGACTCATAGGATTACATCATTCCATTGTGAAACTCCCTGCCCTGAGGGAGGTACCACCTGAATCTGACCACATATAATCTTGATGTTTGAGGACTTGGAATGGCACCACCACTGAACATCCATAGGTGAACCCTAACTTCTACAGGAGGACCAGACTTTTCCACAGGACAACCACTTTCAACAAGACCACAACCATCGCTCCAATGGGACTACAACCATTGCTTAAGTGGACTGTGAGCACCACCCTGACCAATAGAGTGTCAGGTTGTACTCTGACCTTGTTGGTTTAAGTAAGTGTTTCTGTACTATTGCATTTATAGCAATCATTCTAATAAATTGCATTTCCAACCTGAAATTTTTCTCAAGGTGATTGTGTGGGGATTAATTTTCCCTCCTGGTTTACCAGCACACACCACTGAGATCTTCTATACAGACATAATCCAAATCAGGCACAAACCTCGCACTACAACTTGACCTAAGATTTTGTCAGTAAACACTTGGCAAGAAAGCAGCTGAAGGATGGACTGGGGCTTCTATTCCAGCCCTTTCATATGACTCAGAAGAATTAGATCCAGATAGTGTAGCTTAGCTAAAACTGGAGGATGTAGGTACATCAAATCATATGTGCAGTGGCATTACAACAATGCTTGCTGCATAGTCATTGACTGAATGAATACTAAATCAATGAAAAAGTATTTCTAAACACTAAGACAAAAATATAAAAATCACCAGAGTGGTGAGAGATGATTTGTGAGAGTTTTCATTATGAAAACCTCTCTCTCAAATGTATACTAAGCAGTAATGTGAAAATGGAATTATTGCAAAATGCCACCAATTACTGTGCAAATTGTGCTTCCACTGGCATGAAGGTGCAGCTGATTTACATATAATATAGTTGGAAATGAAGTAATGTGACATACAAGACTTCAGAAACATCAGACAATCCTGCTATAAATTCTATTGGCACAACAAATAAATGCTGCCACTTACAGATCAAAGGCAGCACTGCAACCATTATGTATTCACTGTAAAACTCTAAAAATACTTGACTTTCCTTTTAACAGGATTAGAACTGGGAACTCCAAGGTAGCAAGGCAATAATTTCTCAAATAAACTAAATGAACATGGTTTTCAGTTTATCATGGGAAGATGCAGATATTTTTAATTAGATTGCCAGGTTTTGGAACAAGAAATTGTGCAGTGAAAGGACAGAAGTGTTCAGGAACTGGATACTCCGAGCAAACAACATGTACATCATCTCATATTGTTATGTTAACAGCACTACTGTAATAACAGCTTCATCTTGCACTGAAACATTGGGATAAAATCACAAGGCTTTGTATAGAAATGTCCTGTTTGAAATATGCTGATATTTTTACACAAAACTCTGGCTATTCCAAATCATGCTTTAGGAAAGTATCCTTGAATGCTGTAACACTGATGCCATGTCAAGAATAAAAACATAAAATTTACCTCTTAAAATACCAGAATAAATCCATGGTAGATGAATATGTTACTCTATGATTTCTAAGTTAATTTCAAAAAATCATAAATGGCTTGGGTTGGAAGCAACCTTAACAATCATGTGTTTCCAAAACCCATTCCACGAGACCAAATTGCTCAGAGCAACAGAATGTTTCCCAGGACATAAACAAAACAGATTAAATGGGAGCATGATCCTGGATTCCATGACACAGAAATTTGAGATGCAATGTGTTATTTTGGCACTGGATATTAGATTATATTTGTTGGTCTATAATTGATAGCAAACAAGTATTAGTATTGACGTATATAACTGAGACTACAGAGATCACTAAGGCTGCTTCTAGCAGTAGTCGAGATGGATTGAGAACTGTGAATACAAAATAAATTTTAAAGTTACTTTTAGATATTGTCAGTGTTTAATCTTCCTAAATTTCCAAAGTAAATGACCCAGGTGCCTCAGGTGCTAAATATTCAGTCTTATGATCTATCAACAGGGACAAATGCAGCAAGGATGGAACAAGAAGAGTGCTTGTGGTCCTTTGAGAAGGTAGGATAAACATGGCAAGCATAACCACACCCTTCTGACTGCCACCACCATTGCTACTGATGATGAAAGAACTAGTGTTTAGGTAATGGCGTAAGGTAGGAGCCAATAAAAAATTGGGGAACACAGTCGTTTTCAGCTGGAGGATCCAACAGCACTTTAAGGACATGTGCTTTTTCCTCAAGAATAAACTGAAAAGAATTTTGAAGACTAAAATTTACTCCTCCTGGAATACCACCTGCTTTGACAATGAGTCTTCACAGTTCCATATTTTGGGGAGAAATTTTAGTACAAAGATGGCATTTACCATGGTTTTGCATTAAAGAATGTTATCCCTTACAGTATCTCCTGAATTTTAATAATTTTTCATAATTAATATAACTGTACAGAGGAAGGATGACCAGTAACACTTCTGTCTTATGTTCCAACATACAAGAAGCAACCCCTTGTTTTCATTTCATATTAACCTGTTTTAATTTGGCTATAAAGACCAGTAGCTTCAATAAAAGCAGCCTCTAACACCATAAACACAATTTAGACAGTGTTAACACTGAAGAGAAAACAATTTCTTCCCTTTAATTGTTTTACAGTTTTTGAAGGGTGTTTTGTTCATTTATCTTCAAGCAGCACCATAATAGAGATGTGACTCTGATTAACAGTATCAATACTCCTGACTCCAGCCATTCCAAATGACAGCATTGGCATGGACTAGTGGGGGTGAAAGAAAGACAGTGCAAGTTAAATTTTGAAGCAAAACAAGAAAACCAAACCCACCAAAAAAAATTTTAAAAAAGAAAATTATATGAAAGGGGAGTTGGTTGAAGTCTGCTACACTTCGGTGTCCAATGCCATTTCAGATGCGGCAGGCTATCCTGACCCAGCAGGTGGAAATTGGTGGTAGGTGGTAGGGAAGCCTGTTTCATTCTTTGTGTCTCTGGATGGGACAGCAGGGTTTCTGAGATCTCTTCAAGAGGGGAATGGAGTGAAATCTGATCATGTACAGTAAATCAGTAAGGAAATCTGTGTAGTTTGGGGAGTCTGGGAATAATTAGTGTAGTCCCCAGTGTCACAGAAATGCTCCTGGAAAAAGGTTCAGGCACAGCTAAACTGAGCTCATTTTATCTAAAGAACATGTTTTTACCATACTTATTACTGGAACACTTACATCAGAAGTTATAAAAAACAGAATCATCACATGACAGCAGAAATCAGACCTTTTTTGATTTGAATTAGGTTTGTATCAGGCTTATAGTTTTGTTATACAGAACTTAAATTCCGTTAAGTTGTGCTTTATTCACAGTATCAGTAAAACAAATTCCATAATAATAACACTGCAAAACACAGTTTTTAAAAATCCTTCATTTGATAGACACCTACATGCAAGACCCTGACTAGAGTTTTCACTTTTTTTCTTTTGAAAATAGAATTAAAAGTGTAGGAAATATTAGAATTTTAATACAATGAGAAAACATGAAGATAAATCTTTTGAATATGCGTGAATAGGCTACAACACATTTGCTAATATAATTGTCATCTAACCTGTTTCTGCTGATTTTCAATAACACACAACAGCTGATATCTCCTCACGTCTCTAACAGCTGAAATTTCTGCAGCAAGACCATTCTGGAAAGTCAATTCCCTCTTTGAAATAATTTCACTGTCCTGTGAACTCACTAAACAATTGTCAGAAAGGCAGAAGATAAAATAGTTCAAAGGCCATGGATTCATCCAACCATGGAATCACATTTCAGTTGTGTCTTAGGATGCAATACAGGATATGACCAAAAGTATGTATTCTATCACCATCTGTTGAAATCAGCTGAGGCAGTGATCTTTATCTCTGTGGGAGATATTCTCTGCTAATGGGCCATCTGATTAAACCAGGTGGAGCAGTCATCTTTATCTTTTCCACAACCCATCCTTCCCCCAGGAAGATATTGTGTGTCAATGGGACATTGAGTCCTACTGTATGACTGATAAAATTACATCATCCCACTGGGTCCCACTGAATGACTGATAAAATTACATCATCCCATTGGGAGATGCCCCAGCCATGGGGAGGAGCCAAGCCTTTCCTACCTAGATAAAAACTGGGATTTGGAACACCAAGGCAGTCCTTTTCCACTGGATCCCAGAGGAAAATCGGACCTTTCCACATCATCACTGGACCTTCGGAGGAAAACTGCACCCTTCTACAGGACCACTGCTTCAACCAAACCACATCTGTCATCCAGGAGGACTGCAGCCACCATTCAATCGGACTGCTACCAACACCCTGACAGGGTGTCAGGGTGTATTCTGACTCTGTCAGTGTTTTTGGGTTTGTTCTTTGTAATACTGTATTTCTATTTTAATTTTCCTAGTAAAGAATATCCATATCTTTGCATGAGAGCCCCTTAATTTCAAAATTATAATAATTTGGAGGGAGGGGGTTTACATTCTCCATTTTAAAAAAGAGGCTCCTGCCTTTCTTGGCAGACACCTGTCTTTCAAACCAAGATAGGTTGCAAAATCCAGATTTTCCAAAACAATAGATGGACTACAAAATATATTAAATTCCAGTGAAGGACAAACCCATTCATATGCCAATAACCTGTACCCTGCATCACACATACCCTTCCAGAGGAAAAGAAAAAAAACCACTAGGTTTTGCTACATGATAAAACTCAGGCATCACTGAATGGTGGAGGGTGGTGTCACAGAGGGGCAGATTGTGGCACTCCAAAACCTGGCTATCCAACAATATTGACCTTCCTGGTGTTCTCTTCTGCTGGCCCACCTCAGAAACGATGCTTGTGTGGGCAAAGCCTCTTGTACTCTGTCCAGCCTCCAGCACAGATAGGAATTCTATAAACTTCTCACTCCTCAGCTTCTTGACTTCAAGAGACTAAGAGCTTCTCTAAAGGTCCAGACCAAATAACATATAAAAATGTACTCCTATTACTTGGTTAAAAAGTAATTTTTAATTTTTTTTAATTACTTGGCAAAAAAAATCAGTTTTGAAAATATGGTCAATGAGTTTTTATAATCCTTACTCAATTTTTGGATACAAAAGCACCACAGAGAATCTTATGTATTTGTTGGGAAGGACAAGAATTTGGGAAGGACGAGAATTTAATGGAGGAGTTTTGCAGATATACAGAAGGTTCTATAGGAATGAAAGCAAGTTTTCATATAGAAGAAAAGAATTGCTGAGCCAGCCTTACTGGGTAACTGGAAGGCAAAGAGCAAGTGAGTTGGAAGGGGCTTTTACGGCTTAGAGTAAAGGATAAATCCACCTCAAACAAAAGACGTTTTTACCAAACAAAAGGAAAGCCAGTATTGCAAGTAGAGAACAGGTCTCGGAAATTTCCACTGCAGAACAAGTCCCAAAGTTTAATATGTAACTACTAACTCCAATGATTGGCTAGTCACTAACATAATATGGTAATTCTAGCAGTTTTGATAGGTTATATGTAAATGTAAAAGGTGTTCTGTATTATGTTGATTGGCAGTCATGTATTAAGATGCTCTGTAATGAAAAGTATATAATGCATTGTAACCAGAACTAGGTGAGCTTCAGGACACACAGCTTGCCTACAGCCAGCAGCTATCGGCTCATCCACAACCCTCAACTGCTGTAACCTCGTCTATGCAATAAACAGCATTTTAGGAGCCAGCTGAAAGCCTCCGTCTCTCCGTCAGGCTCTTACATGTATTGCACCCCTTAGTCTGAGACTAACAGGGACAATCACAAACACACACAAAAGAATTCTCATTCATCAGCAGACAAGCCACATAGCTGCAAAATGAGGATGCAAATTATTTTCCTGCCTCTGAATCTCATGCAGCCTTTGTGTACCCTTGTCTGTATTAAATGAAGGATGCTCAACAGGACAAGCAATGTGATTCACCCCAACTACCTTAGCAAACTGTACATTTCTCCCTAAGGCGCTGAGCAGAAATGGTGCAAGGCATTCCCATGGCTTTCCATTGCTTGCTTGAGGAATGCTTGGTCAGTCTTTCACTTACAACTCCTCTCTAACCATCCACCCCAGTGTTTTCTCACGGGCATCATTGTGGCTGCAGCAGCATTTCCTGGGGGAGGCAGCTCTGTCAACATGGCCTTAGGGCTCCAGAAGCCTTTGGCTGACATTTGAGTGTAAGGGTAGAGGTAAAATGCTTCAGGAGAAGAGGAAGCAAAAAGCAACCTGAGACTGAACTAAGGAAATAGCCATTTATTTTCTTTTTCTTGAGTAAAGGCTTGCTGTGGCCTTTCTAGAGCTGATCATGGCGCTGCCTCTTGCTGGAATGGGAGGCATCTGGGGACCCAGGGGTCCTCCTCTTTCGACACCACTGGGATGTCGCAGGTGAGGGGTCACTGCCCTGGCCAGGAGCAGAGGAACCTGCAGCCACTCTTCTCTCTCCTAGCTCTTCCTGGGGCTGTTCCTGCTCTGCAGGGCTGGACACAGATGGGGAGTGGGCATGTCCATGTAGGCCAGTCTCCAATGTGCTGGCTTCCTCCTCCACGTTGAAATCTGCAATGCCACTGGATGGGGCCTGGCTGAGGGTGGGAGCACCCTCCTGGGAGGCAGGGGGATCAGAGCTGGCAGCAGCGATCTCATCCTCCTCCCTGGCAGTGTGGGAGTGCCACATCCTCCAAACCTCCTCACTGCACTGGGTCTCAATGATATTGAGGATGCCATGGACCAGTGATGCAGTGTATTGCTGGAGACGGGGCTGCAATCTCTGGATCAAGACTTCCCTGTCTGGACCATAGACACAAAGTGCAAGCATGATGCCACTCTCTGCACTCTTCATCTGATACCACTCACCCCCACATATCATCTCCAGCCCCCGGCGCAGCCATGGCCACACGGGGTTCAGGAGGTTCCGCCGTCTTCGGAAAAGTTCTGCCCAAAGCTCGGGCAGGATGCCACCCACGGCCTCTGGTCCTGCAGCCTGCTGCTGAGTAGGGGCTGTTATTCCTTCTGGAGAAGAAGCAAGGGAATCTGCAGGGCCATGGGGTCTGTTTTCAGCCAGGCCTCTAGGAGCTTCTGCTGCCTGGCTGCTGGTCTCTGGCAACTCTCTGGGAGGTGTGATGATACAATGTAGGTAGTCATCTCCACCACAATCAGAAAACTTCACTGTCAAGATGGATCTTCTGCAGAGTGGGCAAGCAGGATTTCTTTCTGCCCAACGCAGGATGCAGCCAAGGCAGAATCGGTGGCCACATGGCATTGCATAAGCGATGTCATCTGGTGCATCACAGCAGATGGGACAGCTCCACTCCTTCCCCGTGGCCATGTGTACTTGTTCCCACAGGCTGGCCCAGGTTCTGACAGCACCTGAATTTACAGACCAATGGATGCGAGGTCACAGTCATAATCTACCACCAGGATTAGGATTATTCCTAGGATTATTATTAGGATTACTATCACCTCCACCACCAAGTGATATTACAATATGATGTCTGCCCCTGTGGCTCTTGGAAATACACTGCTAGTTGGAGGCTGCCCTCTGCAGAAGTCCCTGCTGCACCCCAGAAAGGAGGGCATCACCAAACCATGAGATCTGAGTTAATGGATCCATGGCTGTGGAGAAACAGCAAGGTAAAAGTTTGGTCTATCACAGATCATCAGAAATTCATCATAGGGGGTTCAGGAAGCCAGGAAAAGTTTCAGATGGCACTATGAGGAATGGCTGGATGTCACAATCCATGAAGGAGTGTTTCCTGAGATGGCCAAAATGCACAGATAACCTGGACAGGAGAACTAGAGACATGCTGGGAAGGGGAGCCTTGCAAGAGAAAAGCATCAGTGCAACTATATCTGCAGCATCATGTAAATTTGACATTGCCTAAATAATGCTGTCCCAAATCCCAAATCTAGGATCAGATCAATTCATGTTGGAAGCAATGGGGAAAAGGGTCATTGGGTGGAGTTGTTTATGTTGGTAGAGGCAGGACTGGAGAAAGTGAAGTTCAAGGGTATCTGAGGAGGGGAAGAAAAGACAGAGCCTTTGGTGACTGGCATGAAATACCTATGGTGAGCAGAAGACATGAGTGAGAAGAAGTAGAAATTGGAGCTGCAGTAGCCCCAGACGTGTGCAGAGGTGCAATGGAACATTGAGACAGACATCCCTTGTGCATCACTGAACTGTGGAAGCTGGCGTCACAGAGTGGCAGACTGTGACACTCCAAAGCCTGGCTCTTCAACAATACTTACCTGCCTGGTGTTCTCTGCTGCTTATGACTCATCTCCAAGCATCACCTCAGTGCCTTCTCAGAAGTTCTTCATGATCTGGAGCATTATGGCACTCCTTCCATGTCTTGTTTGTTGTGACAGATCAGAGAGAGCAAAGAATGAAGAGTTGCTACCCCTCACTGGTGTCACACATTGCTGAAGTGTCATGGTCTTACTCATGGTCACCAGCTGTCCTGGGAATGGAATAAATTCAAGAAATGTTCAGACCCTCAGACACCCTCCTGGTTCCCCAAGCCTCAAACTCACCCCAAGGCCAGCCCCAGGGAGGTGTTTCCTTGCACAGCTTACTTGCACTGTTACAAGCATTCTGTGGTACCTGGCTACTTGAACTAGGGGAAAATGTTGATGGGGAAACAGAAGGAATGGCTCCTGGATGTGCACTGGTAGCTGATGGCAACCTCAAAGCACCACCCAGCACCAGGAAGGTCATGGACCAGTCATCCAGACCCTGCATGCACACTTGGCACACGAGGCCTCTTGCAAGGCTGGGAACACTCACCTTCGTTATTGTTGTTGGAGACTGCAAATTAAGAGGTTCTCCTTAATACATTTCTGATTTGACAGAAGACAGTTTCAAACTTCACTGAAATTAAACGAAATTTGTTCTCTAATCAGAAGTATTTGATGTTTAGGTTGTTCAGAGATCTTGTTTCAGAAGCAAGGATTTGGTGGCTTTTCCCTCATGTGTGAATTCAGGGCCAAAAAGACTTTTTTTTTGCATATGAAATAAAAAAATATTTTTAGTAATGATCTATATATATACAGACTTTATTGTATAAAATCATTAAAAGGACTGTAGCTCTCCAAATGCTAAGTATAGATCTAACCCAAGAAAAGCTGTAGATGCATTTTTAATTATTTCTTCCACTTACCAGTTCTGGACATAGTAGAAGGACATGAAGGATATATATATATATATATATTTTTTTTTTTTTTGACATTTATTAAGACTACAGGACCTAGAGGGAAATTGAAGTATTCTTAGTTTTTTCTATAATGAAACCAGCCTCTGTCATTTTCCAAGTATATAAAGCTTTTGGTAAACATTCTACTTTAGAATACTTGTAACTCTTCTCCAAGTTTTTGTTGATCAATTAGTCTCCTACCTTATGGTTATATAAATGTATATTTAGTTACATATCACTGGAAACACAGAAATGTCCTTAAATAATTATGGTATTCAACTAGATCGAATTAATATTGATCTGACATTAGAATATACCTTTACACTTGAGACCAAATGAATGTTTTGTGTTGTTTAAAAAGCTGAGCTGCTGTGCTGTGACCACCCACTGTGTCCATTGCCATGTTACCTGAGATGGCTGTAGTTTAATTCACTCTGATTACCTAAGCAGCTAGATAAATACAATAGCAGCCAATATAATTTAGCCACTGTCTTCATTTAAACATGCAATAGTATTCACTTTGTACTAATCTCTAAAGCACGGGTCTAATTGAAAAGCCCATTGTCTTGGTTTGAAAGACAGGTGTCTGCTAAGGAAGGCAAGAGCATTTCTTGAAATGGAAAAAATGTAAACCTCCTCCCTCCAAATTATTATAATTTTGAACTGTTATTCCTATTCCCATATCTTTGCAGGCAAAGATATGGGAATAGGAATAACAGTTCATTACTACAGAAATTAAAATAAAAACACAGTAATACAAAACAACAAGACACTGACAGAGTCAGAATACAACCTAACATCCCGTCGGTCAGGGTGTTGGTAGCAGTCTGATTAAATGGTGGCTCAGTCCTCCTGGAGTAACAGATGTGGTTCAGTTGAAGCAGTGGTCTTGTAGAAGGGTGCAGCTTTCCTCCAGAGGTCCAGTAATGATGTAGAAGGGTCTGGTTTTCTTCTGGAATTCAGTGGAAAAAGGCTGCTCTGATGTTCCAAACCTCAGATTTTATCTAGGAAATACTTGGCTCCTCCTCCTGGGTGGAGCATGTCACAATGGGATGATGTAATTTTATCAGTCATGCAGTTGGATTCAATGGATCATTAACATAAGATCCTCCCGAGGAGGAAGCACGGGTTGTGGAACAGATAAAGAACACTGCCCCTCCTGGTTTAAACAGATGACCAATTAACATAAGATATCTCCCCTTGAGATAAGGATCACTGCCCCACCTGGTTTCAACAGATGGTGATAGAATACATACTTTTGGTTACATGCTGCATTACAACCCAAGACACCCATATATGTTAGTACATGTGGCAGAAGGCCCGTGAATTTATTGAAGAAGATTAGCAGTAGGAATAGCTGCTTGCTAATGCCATGTCCAGGCCTTGACTTCAGACATGGTTTACTGCAACCATTGGCCATACAGAAACTAAAAATCACACATGGATATTCCTTCATTTAAATGAACCTCAGTGCCATGGCAGATAATCTAAGAAAAGCAGAGAATTTATTTAGCTTGAACAATCCATTTGAATGCATAGGAATTAGCAAAAATTGAAGTAGAGTTTGAAAAGAAGGATATATTTGCCTTCCTCAGGAAAAAGGCCCCATATGGATAATTAATATGCTTACATATTGCTGTGTTTGTATCAGAATAAGGCATATTGACAACACTCTATAGGATGCACAAATTCTTTATGTTCCTCTTTTTAGGTTGTGTTAATATATGATGGGATCACCTTATACAAGGCTCAACATTTGAAGGGCGTATATCTTTCCTTAACATACTAATGCCAAATTGTATGGGGTGGGAGAGGTAGGATTTAGTGAGGAGATGATAATGTGAGGGCTATATATTTTTCCAGTATTTATTCTAGGATCTTTTGTAGCACTCATTTCCATAGTAGCATAATAGCTTATGCCCTCATTCTTCAGTTTTCTGAAGGTAAAAACGTAGGAATTGAGATTCACAGCTGAAAATATTAAAATATCTCTGAACTGGATTTCTGCACCAGAGATAGTACTAGAATTTAGATCTTTATAGTCCTGAAACACTAATTTTAGAGAAATTAGGTTTTAAGTTAAAAGTTAGTTATTTACTAGAATTAATTACATCAAATGGATAGGCCTTGTTGAAAATAATTAAAAGTTAGAAGTTGGTTAGAAGAAACTGGGCTTGAGACAGTTATCTCAGATGTAAATAATTAATTGCCTGTCATTTTTATGTTTGCTCAGCTGTGCTTGCAATGGGAAAATAAGAAACTAGTAAATAGATCCAGAGAAGCACAAACAATTGCAGCCAGAAACTTATTCAGAGTCACGAAGAGAGGAAATTGGAGTGCTCCCAGAGGTAATTTGTATTGTCTTGGATAGAAAAGGTCGCGAGTTCAGAGCGAGGAACACTCGCCTTATTATCCTTAAGACCCCTCCCCACAAAAACGACCCCAGACCTAATTCAAGAAGCCAACCACGCATGCTTAACAGCTATTCAAGCTAATTACCATAGGAAG
>VWZS01007187.1:22554-54802 GCA_013397075.1 Rhabdornis inornatus
AGTAAAGAACTGTTATTTCTACCCCCATATCTTTGCCTGACAGCCCCTTAATTTCAAAATTATAATAAATGGGAGGGAGGGGGTTTACATTCTCCATTTCAAAGAGAGGCTCCTACGTTTCCTAGCAGATACCTGTCTTTCAAACCAGGACAGCTTCACCTAATATGCATATTCATTTTCAAAACTTTTCACTATTTATACACTGTAGCAAATAAAGAAATTAATGTTCATTGGCTATAAGTTCCATAATTCTCTCAATTAATTAGTATTCTATCTCCTGTTTGTTTTCTCACTTATGCTAATTAGCCTAGTTCTTCAGTCTTGTTATTATCTTTTTCTCAAACAGAAAAGGTGAACTGACTTTGTTAGTTTCTTCTTTGTCTTGAGTTCCTGCAAAATGTCCTCAGGGTTCATTAATTTTGCATTACTTTTGTCCAGTTTCAACATCTCTCTCCAAGGCCTTGTTAACATCCTTTTAGGTTTGAGATAATTGAAACATATCAGAGTGTTGATTACACTTGTTTTAGCAAAACTTAGTTTCAATAATTTTCCTAAACTATCTTCCCACAATACCAGCTTATGACAACCTTGCTAAATGCTGGCTACAGTGGCATATGACAGAGTGGAAAATTACACTGCTTCAGAATAATTAAAACAATTAATTAGAAGAATTAATTAGAAAAATTATGAGGAAAGTTGTATAATTTCCCACAGTTAGCACAAGGCTTATTAGTCACAGAGAGACTGAGAGTTAACACAAAGCCACATTTATCCCTGACATTTGTAGTACGCACTGTATGATACAAAACAAAGCATTAATCCTAGATAGGGATCAAATACTATTGTGCTAAGGTTAAAATCATTTTCCCCCACTGCTGCATAAGCTCCGTTTAAAAGAACATAACTTGTTGTGTAACACTTTTAACTACAAGTCTTTTGACTGTTCACAAAAGTATGTTTTATATACTTTCCTCACATACTTCAAATACAAATATTAGATATTACATAGTAATATCTAAAATTTCTGACTGAAGCATAAAGGCTATGAAATACTGCTTCCTTAAAAGCATAATTGGATTTTATATATAATGGTTATCTGGGGAGGGGAGGAGACAGAACCTAAGGGAGCAGAATCACATAATATGCAGAGACCCACCACGATCATCGAGTCTGGTTCCTGGCCTGCACAGGACACCCCCAAGAATCACAGCAAGGGCCTGAGAGCATTGTCCAAACACTTCTTGAAGCCACCAGGCTTGGTGATGTGACCACTTCCCTGTGGAGCCCGTTCCAGTAACCAACCACCCTGCGGGTCAAAAACTTTTTCCTGATATCCAGCCTAAACTTCCCCTGACCTAACTTCATGCCATTTAGTCGAGTCCTGCCACTGGGCACCACAGGTAAGGTAAGTGCCTGCACCTCCTCTTCCCTCATGAAGAAATTGTAACTGCAATGAGGTCTCCCTGCAGTCTCATCCAGGCTGAACAGACCTCAGCCTCTCCTCATACGGCTTCCCCTCCAGACCCTTCATCATCCTCGTGGCCCTCCTTTGGATGTTCTCTAATAGCTGAATGACTGTCTTATATCGCGGTGCCCAAAACTGCCCCCAGCACTCGAGCTAAGGCTGCAAAAGTGCAATGTAAGCTTGCAAGTTTACATGAATAAAGCCGAAACGGAAACACGAGAGTGCTGCTATTCTGCAAAAGCTTACAACATGCTGTTTCACCACAACTCTTCCTCAAGAAGCAAAGTTTGGGAAAGGAAACGGAAACGTCCCTCTCCCACCAGGGAGTGTCCCAGGCCTGCCCAGCGCGCCGAGGCAGCTCCCGGCGTGCCGCGCGCGGGTGCGGCCATGTTGCGGAGTCATGTTCCACAGCAGCACGCAGCGCCGGCACTGGACCTTCCGCGGCGAGGAGGAGCTGGCGCGGCGCCGCGCTGAGGGGAACCGCCGGGCCCGGGCCAGGGCGGCGGCCAGCGGGAAGGTGCGCGGGGCGACAGGGGTTGCGGAGCGGAGCGGCAGGGTGCTACCGCGGCGGACTCAGGCACGGCTTTGCTTCTCCCAAGGTGCCGCAGGGCGACCTGGTGCTGCTGGAGCCACACGAGGAGCTGGCACTATGCAAGTACTATGAGAAGAGGCTGCTAGACTTCTGCGCCGCGTTCAAGCCCGCGATGCCGCGGTCCGTGGTGGTAAGCGAGGGGAGGACGTAACTGCAGCCTTCGCCCCCCTTATTCATTAGCTTACTGCCTGATTGGATTGTTCTTGAGAGCGCGGATGTCTTTAAAGCCTCTTTTCTCTCTTCTACCACTATAGTCTGTGGCCGATTTGTATCTTTTTTTTTGTTTCTTTTTCTGACGCGTACAGCCATTTCAAAACCTGATGTCTTTCAAGAGGATCTTTCGCCTATGGCTCTTTAACTTGCTTGGGTTACTGAATTGTTTCGTTTCCCTTTAGCAAAGAGTAGAAACAAAATAGTCGTAGATGTTTGATGATACAATGAAACAATTTCCCAGTAGTTAAAGGAGAGGGTCCCAAATTTGGTCTGTCATTCAGGTGTTTCTCCAGCATTAATGCTTCTCTGACCACAAAATAATGTACTGGCATTATATTAGATCATATTAATATTGGCAAAATATTAACCTACAAAGGAAGAACAGAATTACCTTGAACTTACTTGTCTTGAATGCAGAAGAGCATATTTCAGAAGGGAGAAGTGCAGACTTAGTGCTGAAGAACGGAGTGAAATTGCGCCTCTCACTGAACCATTAAGATGTACGGTTTACACGGTCCCCTGTTAGTCCTCCGTTTTTCAAGCAGGTATGGTGAAGAGTGCCATGCTTGAGGATGCCTTTGAAAGATAGCAGTCAGTGCCATGGCATGTTCTGTGAAGCCAGACTGATATTTGAGAAGTAGCCCCTGCAGAGTCTCATTTTGGAAAGCATTGGCTTTCATGCTGATAAACATGCTGCAGAATTTAGTGATGTAAAATGTCAAATGGTTAGGATTGCTCACAGCTTTCAAGATTATTTTTTTTCAGCCTTTGATTTTTAAATTTCATTTTAATACCAATTTTTTTCATAAAGATACTGTTGGCTTTTTAAGCATTGTCTTCCAAAACATGCCTAAAAATAAAAACAAATTATTTGGTATGACAGTCATAGTGTAAGGTTCTTGCAGGCAAAAATAAAGACTTTGAAATATTTAATGACATAAAATGTCTATATGTGTCTTAGTGCCTCAGTGTTATCATATGTGCTTGTAGTATATATCCATACTTCCTGGTTTTCGGTTTTTTGTTTTTTTCTTTTTATGTACTTACTTATTTTTTATTAATCCATTTTTATTTTTTCTCTCCCCATTTTTTTTTTTTTGATTTAGGGAACAGCTTGCATGTATTTCAAACGTTTTTACCTCAATAACTCAGTGATGGAGTATCACCCTCGGATAATAATGTGAGTTATCAGCACTTTTTGAGTTACTCAATCAAATGGAATATTAGAGGTATGATCTTTGTATTTATAAAGACTGAAAAAACACCTAAGAAAATCTGAGAGCTCAAGTAGGAGTAAAGACAATAAATATGGTCAGTTTCACTATCCTTTTGCTATGTTCAGAACATGGTGTTTTAAATATACACAAATTTTCTAAGCAGAACTCTTACAGGAGAATGGATGCTGCATATGTCAATTGTTTGCTTTTTCGTTTTTTTCCCTCCTTAAGGCTAACATGTGCATTTTTGGCCTGTAAAGTAGATGAATTTAATGTATCCAGTGCACAGTTTGTTGGTAACCTTCGAGAAAGTCCTCTTGGACAGGAAAAAGCTCTTGAACAAATACTGGAATATGAACTGCTACTTATTCAGCAACTGAACTTCCATCTCATCATCCACAATCCATACAGGCCATTTGAGGGATTTCTAATTGATATTAAGGTAATACTCTCTGATACACTATGTGCTCTGTATAATAAAGTAATACAAGTCTGTCATGCATTGTCTTAAAAAACTTTACTTCCTTTTGTGCCCATGAGTTACAAGATCTTATTTCTATAGTGATACACAAATACATGAAAGATGGTTGTTTTACTTGTGGTCTTTAAGTTATTTAGGATATTTTTGGAATAAAAATACGGTCTGCTACTTTTTAGCTTTATAAAATACTGTGGAATTGTGTGTTCTGAGCTCATGAACAGGAATGATGAACAGCTGCTTATTTTCCTAAATCATTACTTTTTAGACTCGCTATCCAGTGCTGGAAAATCCTGAAGTTTTGAGAAAAACAGCTGATGACTTCCTTAACCGAGTGGCTCTGACAGATGCATATCTGCTCTTTACACCCTCACAGATTGCTCTCACTGCCATATTATCTAGTGGCTCAAGAGCAGGAATTAATATGGAAAGGTAGTATTTTCTTTCTTTTATGTGGGATTTAAATAGTTTATTTGCTTCTTGTATAAAATTGTTTTGTTCTAGACATTCTTAACTACTAGAATTGTATATTTACTGATTGATAGCACTTGTCTGTTCTTTATGTTTTAGAATGGCAGTGGTACTGTTCATTTTCACAAATAGGTGATGAAAGCAGTAGGTTGCTGTCTGGTATTTATATTCCTCTGGAAGAAGTTAAAAAATGCCCCTGATTACTTTGCCATAATTAGAACAGCATAGGATTTTCAGACTCAGTTTAAGGGTTACACAGGGAAGAAAGTGAAAATACAGTGGAAACTGAGAGTCAACTGAAATGACACTGAACTAACAGTTAATGGGCATGGTGTAACATGCTGTGTTTGGCTGCTGCAACTGTTCAGTTTCCATGGATATGAACCAGGGCTAAGGTGTGCTTCAAATCAATCTTCTCCTTCTGTGTCCTTGCTACTGGTGTTTACACAAGCATTATCAAACACTTCAATACCTTTGCTGAAACATATAGTTTGTTTGGTTTAGTTCTCTTGTGGACAACATATGCTTTTCTTCAGATGAACAGCTGAAGTGGTTGCTGTAAGGAGCTCTACCTGGCATGTTTTAATACCATGCTACTACCTGTGAGCATTTTGCATCTGGGGTCTAACACCTGCTCTAAATCCAAAAAGTCCTTTTAAAATAGAATCACTAATCTGTTCTAAATCTCTATAGTTCTAAAAGAAGGAGTGTTGGGAGTATTGTCTACAGGATTCACTGTCTTCTCAGAATTGTGTAAAAACATTCAGGTGCTTACTTTAACTTGAAACTTGATCTCATTCCTAGATCTGTATTCTGTACTGCTTGTGCCAAAATTCAGAAAACCATGCTTGCAAAAGGAATTGAAATAATTCGTAGATGTGATTCAATGTGTCTAAATTTTGTGTGCACATTCAGGAAGAATTCAAGTCTTTATTACCTGCCTGCACCATACAGTTGTTATAACCTTCTTATTTGCTGTTTGATGTGAGTTTTTGCTGCCGGACATGAAAGAAACTGATGGTGCAGCTGATGGTCTCTGGACCCGTGATCAGGTGCAGCTGCAGAGGTGGTACAGAACACGTGGGAATTGGAAAATCTGTTGCTGTCATGGGGGAAGGGCTAGAACTTCTTGGTTGTTGTGGGTGTTGGTGAGGAGGATTGCTCATGTCTTTATCCAGGCAGTGTGCATTAGTGTTATTACTAAAGAGAAGTTTGATCTCATTGGGAAGAGGAAGGGACGCATAAGCTCACGCAAGACAGCATTTAGTAATAGCTTTCAGCTGCCAGAAGCAGCAGGCCTGTCTTGCAAACTCTGCTGTTGGTCACTCTGAAAACCACTGTAGTATTTGTTTGTCCTGTGGGCATATTGTACAATAGCGTGATGTTGCTGTAGAATCTTAAACTTAATTTGACTTAGCTTCCTGAGGCTTAGAAATATCTAATTTAGCAGTGTTATTTCAATGTGGCTGGGGGAATATTTTTGTCACCATTTTACAGAGACAGTTTTATCACTTTTTTATCACTTTATAGCGCTTAAAACAAAGAGTTCTTACTTATTTAATTATAAAGCTCTAGATGTTAGTAATAAATAATACACGTTTTATTAACTCACAGTAATTGCCACAAATGATTATGACACTTTAAAAAATTCTTCCATGTCACTTTGCAGCTATTTATCAGAAAGTCTTTTGCTGAAGGAAAACAGATCGACCTTATCCAGATTACTAGATGACATGAAATGTAAGTAAACATTGGAAAAGTATGATAAAGAATATCTCAAAAGGAGAAAAAACCATCTTTTTACAAATTACAAAAGCTTTAGATAGAAAGGTGTGCTTCAAATGGTTCTCTTCACCTTAAGGCATGCATAAGTAAACTGCAGACAACGAATGAACTACCCAGCACGTGGATGGAAGGGGAAAAAGCACTGAGACAAAATGAACAAATAAATTAAACAAATTAAATTATTTAATTTGTTCATATTAACAGGCAGAGGACCTGCCTGATGCTTTCAGTACTTAAGTGCTGGAGTCAGTTAAGTGCTAGCCACTGATTCAAAAGTGAGAAATCTGTTTTGAGAACTAGATAATAGTTTCTGTAGGACAGAACTAAATTGCTTTCTAAGTCACTATATCTTAAACATTACAGCTTCAGGCAAAGCCTGCATATAACAACTACTACCACTAGAAGGTACCTTTTATAAGCTAAATGATTAATGTGATATGCCAGTATTTATATTTATACTGCACAGCTATTTTGCAGCTATGTTTCAGAAGATGCTTAGTGAAGCTAAGCATCTTCTGAAACATAGCTGCAAAATAGCTGTGTGAGAAGTATCTCTGTGTGTGTATATATTTTACAAATATTAAGAATACCACCATGTTTAGCTAAGCTAAAAGGGAGTGTACTACACTGTTACCTTTTTGTATTTAAATTAAAAGGCTGTGGTATGAAATTCCCATTAAGTAATCAGTTATTGAATGTGTTAAGTTAATGCATGCACTTCAAATGGGAGTGGTGATAGTGAAACTGGGCTGGCTGACATGAGCAGTGAATGCACCATACAAGTAACCAGGGTCTACAAATTCAATTTAGCTTTAATTTATAGAACTTAAGATGTCATTTAATTTCTGGTCTTCTAACAAATCAAGTCTTCAGACTTCCGTTGCCGAGATGGAAGGAAATGCTGGGATGACTTACTCTTCACTTCAGTTATTGTGGATGGTAACTTTAGCCCAAAGGCATCTCTTCCGTAAACATAAGATGGTTGGAAGGAAATTTTGAAAGCATTTGTAAATGACTTCTACAGACTACTGGTGGCAGAGAAAAAACTTGTAAATTTAATTTGCATTATTGAAAAGACTGGAACTGATTTTTTTTTAGGACAGCAGGAACAGTGTTGATTGCAAAAAATACCTGTGTATTTTGAAGCTTGTTAGCAGAGTATTGTGAACTCTGCCTTAAGGAAATTTAGAGTCAGTGCCGCTGGAGACTTTTTTCACTATAGTTACAATGAGGGAAGGAAGGATCAACTGTCGGTTCAAGCCTGATTAAACAATACTTGGCCACACTGGAGACTGGATAGGGTTGTGTGATTCACAAGTGTGGTGGGCTGACCCCAGCTCGATGCCAAATAACCACCAAAGCCACCCTTACCACTGACCTCCCTAGCTAGACAGGGCAGAGAAAAGAGAATAACAAGTTTAATGGGCTAAGACAAGGGCAGGAAGAGGTCACTTACCAGTCACTGTTGTGGGCAAAACAGACACAACTGGGGGAAATTAATTAATCACCAATCAAGTAAGAGTAAGGTAATGAGAAGTGAAATCCAAATCTTAAGAAGACCTTTCCCCCACCCCTCCCTTCTTTCTGGATTCACTTTCACTCCCTCCAGTGCAGGGGGACTGTAGTCAGCTTACCATATGTTTCTGTTGCTCCTTCCTCCTCACATTATTGCCTTTCTGCAGTGTGGGGTCCCTCCCACAGAGACAATCCTCTACAAATTTTTACATGACTCTTTCCCACATGCTACAGTTCTTCATGAACTGCTTTCATGTGGGTCCATTACATGGGATGCAGCCCTTCAGGAACAGGATGCTTCAATGCAGATCTGCTGTGGGGTTACAAATCTTGCCAGCAAACCTTCTGTAGCGTAGGTTCCTCTTCCCTACATGGTATGGTACGTAGCATGGTACTCCCAAGGGTCTCTGCTTCCTTTGGGCACATTCACCTGCTCCAAAGTCACCTCCTCTACAGGCTGCCACCAGCATTTGCATTTTTCTTCTTTAAATCTGTTATCACAGACACACGTCCACTGCCACTTAATAGGCTTGGCCTTGGCCAGTGGTGGATACATCTTGGAGCTGTCTCAAATTGCCTCTGTTGTGCCTGGGGGGAGCCTCTAGCAGCTTCTCAGAGAAGCCACCCCCGTAGGCCCCCCACTACCAACATCTTGCCATGCAGACCCAACACAAGAAGGCAGAGCAGAAATTATCTGTATGCTTATAGCTGTGTTGTTGCCATTTTAGGCATGAAAAATCTCATTAGAAAATATGAATTGCCAAGGTCTGAAGAGGTCGCTGCTCTAAAACAGAAGTTAGAGAAGTGTCACAGCTTGGACCTTTCATTTAATGCAAACCTGTAAGTAGATCTTGGATGCGTTAAACTTCATCCTTTTTTATTGGTGTAAGAACGTTAATATTTTCTTACCTGTGTGAGTGATAGAAAATGAAAACCCTTAAATGTTCACACAATGTTCATCTGCTTGCTGTATCTACTGAAGCTGAGACTGAAGACTCAAAGTACTGCTTTCAGTAATACACAAATAGATACTTTCATGCTGCTTTGCAGGGCAAGCTGATTATTTTGTAACACAGAACTGGAATACAGGGTGGCTTCTAAGGTGTGGCCACTTGATGTTCTATGTAATGAGAACTAAGCGCTTTAAAATCAGGTGATTAAAACAAGGATGTTGTAAAGGCTTAATGTTTTCTTAAGAATTATGTGGATGGCAAAGGCCTTCCTGATTTTTCTATCCTGCCCATTTCATTTCAATATGCACCCTGAACTTCCAGCAAGCTGCATGCCGAGGCTTTGCTAGTTCTTTTATGGAACAGGTACGTCCATAATGTAATCCTGGGGTCAAATAAAGACAGTCTTAACTTAGAAAAATACCTAAGCATTTTACTTTTCTTCTGTGTTAGGAAGAAGAGGAAAGGTTATGAAGATGAGGAATATGTCACAAAGAAATGTAAAATGGATGAGGTCAGTAAACCTATTGTACAAGTTTCTCCTGTTATTTTTCACTCTTAATGCCTTGAAAGAAGTGACACAGCTACTAAGATAAATTTACACATCTGTAATATAATTCTACTTGTTGCTTAGACCAAACCTTTTTCAACTTTTTTTTCCACTTTAAATGAGCCAGATTTCATACTTGCATGTGCTTGGAAGTGTTTTTGAATACCCCTGTCTTTTGTGAAGAAGGGAATGAACATGCAGACCATGCTTCCTCCTGTTTCTTGTGCTTTGAAAGTTTTTATTTAGTTTATTTGGTTTCTTGCTCAAAACAGTGTGGAGTGTTGGACTAAATTTATGTCAGAAAATTTGTTAACAAGGCCACGTGAATTACAGACGGGCAGCTAGTACTTTGCATTTTAAGACCAGGTGTAAATAAAGTGGAGATACAATGACAAGGGTGACTCAAAAAATAAAAGCAATATTAAGGTTGTCCTTCACATCTGATATTAACACCTTCCAGAGCTTTTGTTTGTAACGTGGACAGGAAATGGGAGAGAGTCCATGCTGGCGGAGGTGAAGAACATTTTTTAAGTGGACTGGTCTTGATACTAAAGACACTGGATAGTGATAGTCTAAGACACAATAAGTATGGCATTTAGAAGAATGTGCTAACATTTGAAGAGGGTCACCTATCAAAATCTGAAGATAAAAGACAAGATTTGTGTCATTTGCTATTAGAGATTATAATAGTAAGTTGATGCTACAATGTCAAATTAGAATCTAAAAAATATTTAAACAAGATTATAATAAAATCAGCATTCAAAGTATGTTCTAACAATATGTGGGACCTTGAACTCACTTTATAATTTTATTGCTGCAAAAACTTTTGATTAGTTTTTATCCAAATGCCACTCTTCAAATCAAAGAGGCACTTGGAAAACTTTTCACTTGTGTAATTTACTTCTGAGTAATCATCACATGAAAGAGCAGATCTGAGCTGACCAGGACATAAAGGAGAAAGTGTGCTTAACTTTCTGAGAGTGTGCAAACATGGCTTCATCAATCCTGTATTTATCTGATATTAGACTGTAGTCTGCAAGTCCACAGTCAATTCTGATCTAGTTCTAAGATGTTTCTGGATTTAACTGTTTGCAGCTGAAGGTTAGTATCAGTGGAAAGCCAGAAATGGTATGGTGAGCTTATCAGTTTGAAATGATAGAAAACACATATAAGCTACTGGCTGAGCACAGGTGTGACTCAGCTGCCAAGGTGACAAAGCCATGAAAGGCACAAGACAGTAGCAGAAGGTGCAGTATGAGCTGTTTCGGAAATCTCTACATAGTTATCCAACATAAAGCTTATGATTCTTTACCTCAGGTGCTGAAAAGGGGCTGCTAACATGACTGTGCCCATGACTGTAAGCATAGGTATGGATAACTAGCTTTAAAGTTAAAGGCCTGACTTGCCCCAAGTTAAAATATTTTTTTAGTCTTCTGTTCATGGAATCTCTCTGTAACTTCTTAAATCCAGACTGTAAGGAGCACACCACCACACACTACCACACACAGTTGCTCAAGGTGTTGTGTTTTTCCGTTCCATTAGGAAGAGTGGACTGATGATGATCTTGTGGATTCAGCATGACTGTGAAGGAAGATGGACTCCTACCACTGCAGGAACTACTTTCTGGTGTCAGGTGTGACTCTACCTGCCACAGGTTCCTTATTATTTGTCATAAGGTCTTGATGCTGTTAGTTCTTACCTTGGCAGTAAAGCCTTTTACTTTCATAAAAGAGTAAGTTGTGGTTCTATTAAACCCTCATCCATTACAGGTCCAACACTATCAAGATTTGCTTCAAGAAATCTGGCCCTTGTTTTTGGTTCAGAAACAGTTTGATGTGGCTGCAGTGTAGTGTTAAGAGCACCAGCTGATTTATTTCCCTTTCATACATAGTGTTAAGAGTTCTACAATAAAGACACTTTACATGTAGCTTTAGGTGTTCCCCAGTTTCATTCTCTTTGCTGTATTTTGAGTGTAACAGGTAAATTAGGTAGGCAGCTCTGTCTTCCAGTTTGTATTTTTACCATGTTATATTGCCTATACCAAAGCAACTAAATCCACAAAATAATCCCTTTTATACACTCTGTTAAAGATCTAAGTAGGACAGAAGGAAAGGTTACTTACTTACTTCTCTGAGATGCAGTTTAATATAGGCCTGACAGGGTTATGGGACAATCTAAGAAAAGACTTCTCTAGTAACAAGTTCTTGCAAACAGGTGTATTGTCACTATGGAAGAGCATCACATGTGTTTGCCCAGTGCCAGACATGTGACATCTGGCAGCTCTTGCCTTCAAGAAACTGTTCCAGCTGGAGACCAGGGCAACACAGCAAGAGCCATTACAATACTACAGCAAAGGTGCAAAAGCAAAGCCTCTGATTTTATGTGACAATAATTTGATTTGGCAGTTCTGATACTGTAGGTATTGTAAGGGTTTACAACAGTGTTTGTATGATAGAATTATTTAAGTGGTTATCTCATTAGTCTTGTCAGTGAATCCTTTTATTCCCTATTATTTTATCACTGCCTAGAATGTAACATACGGTGATGATGAAATACTCTCTAAATCAACAGCACATTTTACTATTTAATTTTTTAAACAGTTTATGGCAGTGTGATGGGAAGGGACACCTTCCACTAGACAAGGCTGCTCTAAGCCTCATCCAACATGACCTTCAACACTTCCCAAGACCAGGGCATCCCTGGCACTCTGCCAGTGCCTCATCCCACTCACAGGGAAGAATTTCTTTTTATTAAATACCAACCTACCCAAGATGTTTTAACACCTACTTCCTTGCCCAGTGGTGTACAAATTAAGGCACAGGGACAAGGTAATGCTGTCTGAAGACTCAGGCTCAAAAAGTGACACAGTGTGAACACTTCAAAATATACCACCAGTGCAGACACTGAAAAATTTCCACAGCAGCCAGAGTTAGCCAGTTTCCATAGAGTTTGAGATATGCAGCTTGATTTATTTTAAAAACTTACTTTTCACATATAAAAATAATATTTATGCTAGACTTACAGTACAAAAAAGACCAAACAATACCTATTTTATAAAATGGTTTAATGAATGCATGCATGTCTGATATAATGATCAATAAATTTACTGAATTCAAATTATGTACTGTTGTAAACATTTTACAAAAGCATTGTGATTTATCTGGATATACAGTTCTTGATGGAAGAACTATTCAGACTGAATCGGTGGCACATCAAAAAAATAAAGCTGACAAGACCCATTCTGCATATTCTCTTTTAACATCATTCCCGCAAGAGAAACAGCATGGTATAAAAAGTGTACAGTAAACGTTGTTCTTACCATAACATCAAATTCTGGAAATTGTAAATACAAGTTAAAAGTGGTTGAAACAGTCAAAAGTCGTAATTATTGTAACCAGTCAGAAATTACAGTAAGAAATGTTATCCAGTTATAGGTGGTTGTCAGAACAATGCCTTTCTTCTCATGTCAGTTGATAATTCTTTTCCAATCAGACAGCAAACACTTTGGCAATCAGAGATGCTGAAAATTTCAAAGTCCTAGACACAGTCACAGCATTTGCTCTGTAGAAAGTGAACTTTATACCAAGGCTCAGAGGTTGTGAAATTTCATTGTTTCCAAGTGGGAAAAAAAAAAGTGCAAATGTCCTGCACAGATAGCTTAAAAAAAGCTGTTGGTACAATCATTCACCAACAGGATCTTTGTTTCCTTTTTGCATAGTTCACACATCACTGGGAATGTGACAGGGTGTGCTATTTTTGGCAAGAGCAAGAAGAAAGTGATACTGGTAAGAGTTGCCATGTTGGGCATGCTGGATCCATGCAGAATTCAGGTAGAGGGCTGCTACCTGACGTTGTTAGACACTGAATACTGATTTTGTTTTTGTTGTAGCAGTTCAGTAATGGCCAAAAGCTTCTTAAGAACGTGCTGTGAAAGAGAGTGAGTCAGTAAAACTACATGTTAGCTACTGGAGGCAGAAAAGGCCTCCCTGAGCAGCATATTTTCAGCATCAGCCTAAGAGACCTGCAATTCGGTAGTTTAAATATATTACTAAAAAGAGAAAACTACTAATTCCCTAGCCAGTAAGCATAGTCTTAAAAAGATGTTAAGGACTTTGCCTCTCCTCCCATGGATCTTGCTTCTTTGAGGTTAACAGGAAGGCAGAGTAAGTGTGCAGCTAACACACTGTTAAGAGTTTGCCAGGAGAGTTTGCCAAGCATACAAGTGTACTGGCAAACTAGGAAGCAGAAACGAGGGATTTAGAAAGCTAAAGAAAGCAAATTTGGTTCTCAACTGAAAAAAAATCCAGATCTGAAAACTAAGACCCAGAGAGAGTCTGTCAGGAGACAGTAATTTTGTGTGTTTTAAGGCTTCCTCTAGAAACTTTAAAAAACCACCCAAACTTGGTTGGTTTTGTTGCATGAGGGAACAAAACTATGGATTAAGTATTTCCTTCTGGTGAAATACAGTACAGTTATATTGCTACAGAAATACCACAAAAGAATCCCAGTATTAAGGAGTAACTCAGGACACAGCACTCCTACCTGTGATTTGTTTGTGTTAACTCACCTGCATCACCCCTCGCTCGTTGCTTAGTGTCCGGAGCTCATCCGAGTGTGCAACACAGATCTCATGCAAGGCCGCCAGGTCACGGGAGAGGTCAGTTCGAGAGTGCTCTGCAGTGTCTGGAAGCTCAGGAACATTCTTCAACAAAGTAGAAGACAGCAGATTTAGGGTGCCAAGACCAACTTTGGTCTTTCCAGCTAAACCGCCAGTCCATCTTTCTATTATGAGTTATCTGTTTATTTTCTCCTCTTCACAGGCATGTATTCTCATACTGCAATTTGTAGTGCTAGGAGGATTCTTAATACAGGATCTGATATTGCTCTGGCTTTGAGCTGATGAGAAACCTACAGTGTATGGAGACTCAAACGCTCTAACTAAAGGGGAAATCCACCCATTAGGAGCTTTTTTTTAATCTAAATGAGAGAAGAGCAACAAAATTCTGCAAAATCTGCTGTTACCTATCAAGTAACTCATTAAATGATGATAAATCAATAGTGCTGCAATTAAAACAGCAGAATAATCCAACAGGTATTTTCAAACCAACAGTTATCAGAGGCCTCATATAAAATCTGTCATTCAAAGAAAACCCATGTATCATAATACGCAGAAGTTGCAATTTTATCACGAAAGGATGACATCTGGAATCTATACAAATGCCACTCATGTTTAAGTATTCTGAGATGTCCTCTAGTCACTTACAAAGGATTCATTCAGGATGCTTAGCAGATTTTTTTATTTCACTTTTGAAAATTAATTATGGCATTAAAAATACATATATGTAAAACATGATGACTTAACTCCTGTTACAGCTATCATATACACAAAACAGTCACATTTTAAAAGGACACAGTGATAGCAGTTCACTTTCAAACTACAATACGTAAAATATACGCAGTGAAGCTTTTGCTAGTGCTAACTGAAATTCAACCTAATATTTTTTAAAGAAAAATGATTTTCAGTCTCTGGTCAAAACCATGGGACAAGTTATATATAAAAACTTCTGTTTTAAAAACATGTTTGTGAAAGGTTTGTACTTTTGCCTAGTATTTCTAATCTCGCAGCTATAGAATCTATTTCAGCTTCTCACATTTACACTAAATTAATTAAGTCTTAAAACCATCAAGTGTCTTCTTAAACCTTTATTAATTTAGTGCCTCTAATTAATTTAATTCCATATGACCAGCTATTTTTTAATAAGTATTAAAAAATGTACTCAGATAAAAGCATTCAGAATTATGTGGGAGCTGATGCATTGCTGAGCTAGTTAATAAGAGGTGTAAAAATTTTTAATTTACAATTCTGCTATATAACTTCAGCAATTATTTTTTTAACCACTTACCCCAAGTTCATCCAAGAACATGATCATGCGATGTTTGTTGCTCTTGATGAATGGATTTACCCCTTCCATATATGGCTCCTAGTAATTTTAAAAAGTATTAATTAACAAATCGCTGCCAATATAATTGTCACATCTGAGGCAAACACAGTGCAGTCAGGCAAATGACACTGCAAAACGGGTATGTAAATTGGAATAATATCCTTTTTTCAAGTGTATTTCTATTGTCTCGTGTGCAGCCAGTCAAAAAAGTACAGAATTTGGTATTTTCTTGTATTCAGAAGACTGAGAACCTCTGATTCAGAATTTTTCTTACACATGCATACTGATACAAATTTGCATCAAGGTGAATGTCCCTAAATATCTGTTTGCAGTGAACAGATGCTCTCTGTTCATAGGTATCAGGAACAAGTGCCTTCTTTCCTGTTTAGTCATTAACTTACATTCCAAGTTCTGTGTGACAGAGAAACAACTTTCTCATACCAGATGAAGTCATGTTAATTATGCTTAAGTCAACAGATTTATTTTTAGCAATGTTTCAGCCTGGAAATTGAGACCAGTCACTGCTGGCATTCTCTTAGTGTTTTAATAGAAAATTTATTGAAAGCCTGGGCTTATTATTATTACAATAGGTACACTTGACTTACAGCTTTCATTATGTCTAGCAGTTTAATTGTATAAACAGGAGAGCTTTGAAGTGCTCTACCACAGAAAACACAAATTTAACAAGTGGTAAATGCAGGGTCAAAGTGGAGGAAGAGAGCGTCATTGGTTCTGCATAAGAAAATAGCAACTTTTTTTTGCATGCATTGAACAGGAACATGTGAAAAGTGTACTGGAAACACAGTTCTAGGTTGTTCTCTGTATGTAAAACTATATTCACCTTAGCTCCAAATTCAACCAGATTTGCTAAATTCTGCACAGACTTGGCGACCAGTGTCAGTGTTCTTGCAGCAGTAGGGGAAGGAGAATCTGGCAGGAAAGCGAAGTAGAGAGTCACTTGCTATTACATTTAAAATTAACAGCAGTCACATGAAAATAAATTCTTTTCCCATTCATATTTTTATAGATTCGCTCTTAATATAAAACAACTGCATGTGAAAGGTGTCACTGGGTAAAGTAAAATATATTGCTTTTGTAATGTCCAAAAGCCATGTTAATCTGATCATCTTATTTTCTGTAATAATAGGACACAGAACAAAGGCAAAATAAGTAAGTGTTATTAAGAGTTAGGTGAAATGATAACCATTTGCTTAGAACTTGAGGAGTTTTACTGGAAGGAGGATTAGTTGTTAAAACATTTACCTTTGAAATTAAAAAAAAGAAGGAAGTTTACATTTTCCTTTTCTGCTTATTTACCCATGTAAGTGGGCACTGTCAAGTTATACTTTTAAGTTACTGGCAGCAGGAAAATAAGAGTGAATGTTACATGCAATCATGGCCTACATTTCCATGAAACTCTAGTCTGTAATCACTGTGACTATAAACACTTTACATTAACCATTTAAGTCAGTTAGAACTTCCTTTTCCAACGAGTGATGTTACCCAGCAGTATCCCGCAAAATTACTTTTCTGTCCAGTTAAGGTCAATGGCCTGGTTGAAGGCATTCCACTGACACGTTATACGGTCTGTAAGCTTCCCTTAACGGTAGTCGAGAATACTAGCTGGAGGTAACTCAGTAGGATTGTAATGGACAGGCTCAAAAGGCATTACTCAAATTTTTAAGCAGTTCTTTACACCTGCAGTCACAGTGCAACCCAAGTTAGGACGTACCTAACTTGCAAACCACCCAAAGACAATAAGATGCCAGAAAAATTATCACTTGTTCCAGCCACATTTCTCAAATGCCTTCTCCAAATCATGTGCAGAAATGATTGCTGTGTGAGAGGAACTTCATTTGACACAGTCCTTCTCATTTAGTACAGTTTTAGACTTATGGTAGAAAACATGCCACATTGTCTTAAAAACTGTCTTGAATAAAGATTTCTGAACCAGATTTTTTTATTATAGCCTATATTTCATAGTTTTCACCCCTTTTGAAGACCATCCCTCTCTCATGTTTAAGATTCTACATCTAAGATAACTGTATTTAATAGTCAAAACACCACTCCAATGGCTGGAAGCCATCTAAGCAGGACATTCAAATTGTTCAAGAATAATTTTCTAGGTGCACAAATGTATTCCAAGCTCTGTAGACACATACCAACTTTATAAATCTTGTACATTTCAGAGATACCATTGCATTCAGCTGTTAATTCTAGCATTGCACTGTATTGAAAGTTCCCATAATTACATTTTTCACACTGCTAAAATACATTGAACAATGACAGACTTGACTCAAGATTTTATTATTAAATATCACAGTGGATGGCTTTTGGACTTTAAATTACATTGGGGATATCCACAATCAAGCCTTTGAGGGTGAAAAGCATATACCCTAAGGAGAAGTCAGCCAAATGATGATAACTTGACTTGAAACACAGCATTCGAAAAAACTTCCTATTTTGCTATACTAGATACTACAGTGATTTCATGTCTCCTGCTGCATACAGTATAGATTCAATCTGAGGCACATAGTCACCTGAGATGATATTAAACATCCTGGGGTTCAGGATAGCAGGACAAATCAGTCGAAGAAAAACAAAGCCACTGAAATGAAATAAAATTGTATTTCGTTCAAAACCATTAGAAAATTAATGTAAAATTGTGTAGTCTTTGAGGAATAAAGTTAATGTGGCATCTTGTTGAGACAAACACCAAGAAACTAGCCTGCGCTCTGTAAAAATATAAATTAAGATCATCATGCTACAATTCTATGAATTGCAATGAAATCTGAAAGAGGAGGCACAATGATTTCCCAAAAAAGGTGAACTGTTGAAATTGTGTCGGAAGAAATTAATTGCCAAGTAATAATGAAGCCAATCCCAGACCATGCTCACATCAAAAAGGAGCTGCTCTTGGTCTCTAACCTCCCAAAAATTCTCCACTGTCTGCTACTGCAAGCCATCCATCCCACAGCCACCCACTTCCCCAAGCCATTGTAAGCTGGACCATCCACAGGAGTGGATGGGCAAAAAGATCTCTCTTGGCAGAACACACCTTTAGGTCAGCTTCAGCTGATCCACTACCCTGATGATAGTACATTTCAGCAGAAAAATAAGGGATCTACCACTTTACACCATGAAATAATTGCTGCCATTTTAAAAGCTGGAAAAAGAGTTCTCTAACTGCAGAACTAGGAATTCATTCAACAGGAACCCAGAATAGGCTTCAGCAGCATGAGAAACATCTATCTTCCTGTTAATACCAGAGGTTATTAACTCAGGTTAACCTCAGCTCCAGCTAACTGCTGTACAATGAAGTGAGATACAAACCAATTAAATAAATCTAAAATACTTGTAATTTTGTCCTTGGACACCACCAGCAGGCTGGATTTCATCACAGCAATACCAGAGCCTGACTCCTAATGAAAAGAGGAAGGGAACCTTGCCTGTTGTGAAGTACACAGTTAGGGAAATGTCTATATTTCTTCGAAGTGACAAACAGTAGTGAGGTTGATGCACCTTCTGCAAGTCCAAGACACCTAGTATGTTCTGATATAGATGTATCTTACCTCTCTAAGAAACACAAGTTAGGGGCTGGTAAGAAAACAGTTCTTGGCCAGAGGTTAAGCTAAAATACTTTCTGTGGTGAGAATTCAAAGCTATGAGTCGGTAATTACTTTTTTAAGTCATGGCACATACACCAATCACTCTTTTAAGAGTGCCCAAATTTGACAGCCAACAAGGTACACATCTAGCAGAGACCCTGCTGACAGGGAAGATCTGATGCTCCTTACCTTCGTCAACCTGCCTAAATTAGGACTGAGCAAATATCTATATGAGAGTTTCAAATCAGAGACAAATGGTAGCACATTCTGACTGATACGATAGAGAAAATATCAAAAAACTGTCCATCTGGCTGTGAATACTGAATCATTCTTAAACCCAAAACAGCACAATGAACGGTAATAAGCATCACTGAAGGCTGTGGAACTGCATTTCAGAGAGAAATCTCTAGTACTCACTTGTGAAAATGGAACACCACACAAGCAAGTGATAAAGTATTTTTAGCATCTAGTGGAGACCACTGGGAAAACTCTGAAAGTGAGCTGTGTGTCCACTAAAAAAAACCACATGGTCCTCTTTGGAGCTGGGGAGGAACAGCCGGAGATAGGGAATTCACTACTGACCTTTACAGCCTTCCTGCAGCTTAGTCCCTCAGAGTAAAAGGAGCTCTCAGAGTAGGAGCAGTCTCCATTTGAAGGCAATGCCACTTCACAGTATGAATACACAAAGCTTCTGGTGTCAAAATGATAAATACAAGCCAAAGACAAATGCTCTTAAAGATCCCTCTATGGGACATTAACTTCTGCTAACCATACAACTGCCTGACACCACAAAAAGGAAAGCTGTGGCTCTCATAACCTTAAAATCCCTGCCACATTTAGAAAAAGTGTCAAGATCACAGCTTTGTCAAAGGATTTTGTTTGACCTGCCCTGGCAACAAACCGAGTTAGAGCTTTTGTATTGCGCTGGTTTAATAACGTACATTGGAGTTTTGGTAGCTGGTGTGAGGTCAGAAAAGCCACGTTTTGTAACCTCCAGCAGCATTTTCAGAGGAGCTCCAGAATATTTCAACATGATTGGGCTGTAGTACTATAAATTCAAAGTTAAAACCATTAAGTAAAGCTATACTGACCTCTATACTACATCATTTTATTCTGGTAAAGCTCTAAGAACAAGACCAAAAATCCAGCAAGCTCAATCCTTAATTGGGACATTGTGCTTCATCATCATAAATACCTTAAACACCGCAGTAACCTGTGTAAGTTCATACAGTTTTGTCACTGAAAAAACATAGATAAGCACACTGAAGTATGTCTTCAACAAGGCTTGAAAGAACTATTTCCAGAATAAGGTTGACAAGTAACTTACCTAACAACTCTGGTTCTCATGGTAGTGTTAGCTGGCCATTTGTTTTGAACAGACTTCTGTAGGCACCCATAAATATACCTCAACGTCCTGCAGAAATAGTAGCTAATTACCCATTCCATTAAACTTACAGAATCAAAAAAGCTGGTCAGGAAAAACCTAGACCAACCTCCTACTGGATGCAGAACTATTATCAACTTTATATTAATAACGTAGACAAATCTTTAAATTATAAATTAAATCCTGGTTAAAGTTAACAAATTTATAAAAATTTTATTATAGAAGTTTGTTTTAAAAAGTAAATTTATAAATGACAAGGAAAATCCATTCTGTGCAATTCTGTGATCATTCAGATGTGTATTAAATGTTTTGTAAATGTTCCCTTAAGTAGTATTCCCTTTTTGAAAAAAGACCATTTTGATGGTTGATTTTTCTTCTAGTTTCTCTCTTAACTAAACAAAAACTATTCTCTCCATACATGACGCATAGTGAAAAAGGCTATAAAGTTAAGCACCACAGCAGTAGTCCTCTCCCATTAAAAATAAAGGACATTTGTGGTGTATTTCAGAAAATGTTGACCACTGCATCATATACTTAAAAAGGACTGCAATTTTCAATGCTAACCTTGCCAACACTAACACAAAAGAAAATTCCATGCTATTCCAATTACTCAAAATTGAGGGTTTCATATACTTTAAAAGCTAATGAAATATGAAAGGAGACTCTGTACTATCCACTTTTTATTAGATGATTCAAATCTGAGGTATGAAAACAAGTTACTTTCTCAATTAAAAGAAGCAGGGCAAAAATGGTCTCTGCATTTCCCTAGCAGACAAAAACAGGCATAACATGGTATCACTATCACTACCTATCTGTATTTTTAGTATGCTGTTGATAATTCAATCTCTTTTGCAGAGGAGAAAGACTGACAAATACATGTCATTGTCTGCTAACTACTACTGTTTTCTACCTTTTTGTAAAAATATGAGATTAATTATTTTATTACTATTTTGTCCCTGATCTCTTGAGTGTAGTAGTTTCTCCTTTAAAAGAAAACCAAGTGTGCCAGCCAGAGGCTTTTGTAAAACACTGGTAATTCCCAGAAGTGTTATTTTCCCCCTGTTTTCCTCTGTGTCTGTACAGCAACACTAAGATAAACTCAGTAAGAAAATAATTTTAAGGTGCAATATAGTTAATGGAAACTGGAATTTTCAAATATAAATCTGAACAGAAAAGTGCAAACTTACGGGGGCAGTATCTCTGCAGCCATGAATATTTTCTCCACCAATTCTGATAGTATACTGAGTAGATGTGCCAAATTAGTGTTTACATCTTCATTTTTTTCTAACTTCGAGGGATTTAACTAAAATAGAAAAAGATTAGGTTTCTTCAACTACATATATATGTATCATTTCTGAATATTACACACTGAATACTATTTCAAAGCAAATTAAATATTCTGCTACTGTACAAGTCTCTTACAGAACTCAAGCATGTTTCAGTGGCTTGTAAGGAAATGTGAAGCAATAGTTTTAAGTTCCAATACACATATCTGGCTTTCATCAGCTTGGATATTCACCATTTTTCATCTGTGTGACTTTTTTGTTTCTCTCAATCCAAATTTCTGATGATTCCCATCTTTTCCACAATGAAGTTGAAGTGAAACACAGGAGTTAGGAGGGTCATTTTTAAAAGAGTTTCAGGATCAGTAACAACCATTTAATATCAGGACTTTTACAATTAAAGCAGAAGTTCTGACCTTGACTTCTACAATATCTTGGGTTTAACAAGGGTTACCTAGATTAGGACATTCAGTAACAGCTACTGAATGCCTGCTAAATAGTTAAAAGAAATTTTGATTTAAAAACTTAGTAAATTCTACTATGAGTAATGTTTGAAGCCAAAATCAAGGGAAAAAAAATCTCTTAATTAAAGAAAAACATAATTTGTTTAGTTCCTGTACTTCTGATGTAACCAAAGTCTAGTTCTAAGAGATTATTAAATGTCTCTAAAACTAATATTTAATGTAAACACAACATTTAACAACCAATGGATTATTGTGTCAACAAACCAAAATGTTCAAAATGAGGTATCACCTCACACGACTGCTTGCTCTCCATGATCTTTAATATGGAGTCTTTCAGTGCATGATGAACAAAACTTGTTGCTGTGGCTTTCATATACTGCTCCATAAGTGTGCTTGCTAAAGTGGTGGCACGGAACAAGGTAGTAGCTTCATCTGAAAAAAGAAATTGTAAAGAGAAAAACTGAGAAAAGGAAACATCAAAAAAAGAGGAAGGACATGGTTACTCTTTGACATAAGCTGCAACTAAAAGAGAATAAAAGGATAGCACCAGAACCCTTTCCTCCCCACCTGCCCAGAATTCCAGTAAGCTTTTGTGTGATTTAGTGCAGTACCTTCCATGCTTATCTCCCTGTCATTTAGTGTTCGTAACAACAAGGACTCAAGCTTTTCATGAAGAAAAATCTTCAGTAAAATGCCAGCCAACAGTGTTCTGTCCTGTCCACAAACATGTGATAAGGCATAGACTACATGAAGTTCTTTCTGGAGTATAAGCTGAAAGAAAAACAATTTTAAAATATTCAGAAGCTTCTCCTCACATATAACAGCTTTGGAAAAATATGATACTATATATCAATATACATATAGCTGTCACTTAAAAAATATTATTTGATTGCATCAACCAGTGTTACTGAGATCCCTCTCAAACAATAAAAAAAATAGTTTTGACAGATAAACCACGGATGGTTAAACTTAAGTTCATACCTCTTTAAATTCACTGTACTCTTCTTCTGGCATGATCTTCTCCATGGAATATCGTGCTCGAACACGCAAAGATCCTGGCTCAATACCCTTTAATGGTACATGGGAACTCAGTTGAAACCACTCATCTGTTGCATGTCCTTTCTGTAATCGGCTTAATTGGCAACGCATAAACACTTAAAGAAAGAAAAGCATTGTTCAGGTATGTTATCTCCACCAACACAGTGCTACTACTGAATAAAAAAGTAGTTTTATTTTTAGCACATCATCATATTTCAGGAAAAAAATACCAGCAAGAGTAAACAAAAAGCTTTTCATGAATATATTAATGGATTCATTCTCTCTTCAATAGCTTAACAGTGTCTTGTAAACTGAAGAAAAAATATATGGCAATCTGTAAAGAATGTATACATATAAATGCAAAAATGCCACACGAATATTGACACGGCTTTCCTTGTAACACCCAAGTAAGTACATAAAACAGTGCTACCCTAAAAATCCAGGTAGCAGTCAGAAACTAAAAAACAGGTTAAATCTTTAGAATTCACTACTTCCTTTCCAGCCTTGGGCTGACACCACCATCAGGGTCTGCTTCTATTTATTATCACAGCATTCCTATGGTATTCCCAAACACTAATGCACATAGTAGTTTCATAGCAACTCCAATCTAATAAGAGTTTATGTGTGTTAAAGTGTTAAAAAGTGTTTAAAAGCATTAAAAAAGTGTTCCCAAGCACTTGCTGACTAGATAATGAAAACCAGCTCAAGAATAGCCAAATCATTACTTGGTGATGATGGTACACTGAAATTGCCAAGCAATGACCTGGACTGCAGCTAATGTCTGGTGCAGCAGCTAGCTAGCCAGCTACAGCAGCTGGGAGGCCCATCCAGAGCAGGAACATGTGATTCTGAGTGGAGGGGTTTCTTTCCACAAAGAAAGGCCCAGGCACTTTCAGAGGCAACACTGTGCCTTTGAAACAGCCACCATGCTCCAAGGAGTCCACAATTAGTTCTGCATTTAACCTATCAGTCTGCACCTCTCAGTCAAACATGCTCTTTTTCCATAACAAAGATATTTGCATTTACTTTCCTCATATGAAAAACAAAAAAGCCATAAAATCAAGAGCGTATTTTTTTACATTTCTGCAAAGCCAATACACCAATCTGCCTTGCAGAAATTGTCAGCAGTTCCAGCAGATTTCTCATTGCCCTATTGTTGCAATACATAGCAGGATATAATTTGACACCAGAACAGAAAAAGATTGTATTTATGCCTCATTCATATTATATGCTGCTTACTTCATACCCTTTGGAGTTGATGAACTGATAGATTGTTTTTCATGCTGTTTGACTGATGTAAATGTATTAACTTCTATCATCACCTGCTACGTATCACCAGTGTGGAGGGAATGTCATTAGACTATGCAATGAATTGACTTTCCTAGTATACTTCTCCCTGGTATCAAAGCTCACGCTCCACAACTAAGCAATGTGCTTTTCTTCTTATTTACTTGGACATGTAAGGCACATATACCCCAGTAAGAGGAATGGTGAACGAAATACAGGACCTAGGATTAAATTATTATTTACTTTTTCCCTGTCCTTATAGTAGCACTTCTTAGCTAGAATATAAATAATACGACTTTACTTGATTTCCTTATGATTTGAAAAAAATCATACCAAATATCTGTACAAGGATTGCATAGAAGCTGTTATCATTATATTAAATGACTATGAAGTAGTAAGACCTTTTTCCTGTTTATAATGTTATATTGAATTGGTAGACTCCTTTCAGTAAGACACTTCTACTCAACATGAACTAATTTGAAATTAATCACCGTAGTGCAAAACCAGATCAGAATCTCCACTCCAGTTCAATACATTGTGGTGGTGTCCTTCCAAACCTACTAATTCAATTGTCAGTAGTAGCAGACGGAAGTCTACTAATAAATTCTAGGACTTTGGATATTTCAAGCCATGTTATATATGTATTTGAGTAAGTTCTTATGCAATTTACAGTTAGAAAAACAAAAAAAAAAAAAGAATAGAATTGATGCAATTGATGCTGAACTGCATCATTTAGCATCATTTCTGACCATCTGGAATACTTAAAAAAACTCTGAAGTAACTACTGAACATTCTTAATAGGCAAACTTCAATGTAAAGACCTGAAAACTCAGGGAAATGTTTTAAAATACTGAAAAGGTAGCTTTCATTCATGTATCATTTTGGTATTTAAGCTTTGCATGTTACGATGGGAGAAACAAAGCAGTGAATCCAACAATTAAATTTTGGACCTTCAATCTGCAAGGAAAAGGAAGCAGAAAAGGTGAGTTAACCCGATTAATAACTGGCAAGATTAACAGCAGCAGCTGAACAGGACTGCCACTTCATAGCATTCCACAGGTAACATCTGTGGCCGAAAAGGAAAGGAAAGCTGGTTGGTTAAGGAAAGGAACCAGTTATCTTGCTTTTGAAGAGTTACAGGTTTATTTTGGCAGTGCAACACAACATATGTCAGAGAAGATGGGGTTTAGCTCATTTTATCCCAGTGAATTTCTCAGTTCATAGGGCTAGGGATGTAAGCAGAGGTGTATGTTCATTCAAGTTGACTTAGTGTAATCTTTATCTCAAAATGAGAGAGTTATGCTGGATTATGTTTATGCTGTAGAGTGTAGGTAACTGCAGTAAAGAAATTCAGTCAATCCTGCCCCTGACCTAGAACAGGAAGCCTTCCATCACCTGAATGCACAGAACTAACATCATCTCTTTAATCTGGACAGAGAGGAGGAAACTACAAAAATACTTTAAAAGAAACTACTGAAGTATCCCACTCAAGAATTAGCCTTTTAAGATTCTCTTCCTAACCAAGGCTTTGGTTTAAACAGGTAATTGGTTTTCCAGCTCAAATGAATTCAAGACTAAGGACACAACTGCAATTACAGCCTTTTAATCTGTCAGAGAGAATGTATCTGTTCTTCCTCTGATGCAGAAACTTCTCTAGTGAGAGGATGAGAAAGAGATCTGAAATTAAATCAGATTCTGCAAGACCATTCAAAATTAGACTGATGTCACGATTTCGGTTCAACCAGGTGGAAACACCAATTTCATGTAGTGGTTTTGGTTCGCCAATTTGAAATTTTGTCAGACATACAGAAGCCTAGCTGCTCCTCTCAGAAAAAAAATCACTTCTTTGGGTTGTCTTTAGTGCCAAACCAGCATAACCTACTTCGGCTAAGGTTGCCCTACAGATAAACCCCAGAAAACCAAAAATCAGTAAATTAGCACTGGCATAAATTACAGGCCAGTAACACAATATAAGCAAACTGAAAACAATTGCAGTAGATTATATATGCTCTGACTGCCTTGGAACAGACAGCTCAGAACATAAAGGAAAAAAAAAAATCTTGGAACAAATTTGAAGAGGGCAGGAGAGCCATCCTGCCCTGCAAGCATCAAAGATGGGGTACAAGGCTGAAGCTGCTCCAGAACAAGTATATTGGAAAACATGACACCTTGATGAACAGGGAAAGAAAAAACCAACCACAAAACAAAACTAAAAGTATTGTGTGGAAGAGACCTGATGTTAAAAAATATTTTTTTTTCTACCTAACAGCTTCAAATCCACATTCTTCAAACCCTTTATTTTATAGGAAGCCAACAGATTCTACCACCTTGCCGTTGATTTGCTGGAACAGAAAACCACATTAAAGAAGCACCTGTCTGGCTAACATGAGGAGAAGAAAATACAGATCCTTTCCCATTCAAAGTGATACTGAGGTATCTTCAGATTTAAGCCAAAGAATGGTAATAAGGGAAGAAGACAGATGAAGTAAAATGGAAAGAAAAAAAGGGAAATTTTCTTCAGAGATTGCCAAGATTATTTTTTTAAATAAAGAATTGCACCCTTCCCTATCTCATGGGAAGCAACCAAAAACCTGGAAAGAAATTCCATGTAATTAGACTCCATGGAATTTAACATTTTATGAAGCAGACTAATGTAGAAAATTTCTCTTTGCTCTTGGATTTTGAAAAGCACAGTCATCGTTTAGCAATAGTTACCACAGTGTAGAGCTATGTCAGACACACAGGACCAGAATATAGTGCATTTTATGACTAAAATCAGTGGAAGTTCTCATTATAAAAACATTAATGGAAAGCCAGTACCAGACGTCAAAAACATACATACACAGTTTGGTGAACCTAAACACTTAATTCCCTTGTGACAATCCTTGACAACAGCAATGATAACCACAAAAAGTATCCATTGCTGAAATGTATAAGCATGTTTTACAGAAAAATACTTACATATATCTGGATCTTTACTTTTCTTTGTTTTGTTACTAAGACTTATCTCAAATCTATTAATATCAGATGAAAGATCACTAGGAGAAAAGACAGAGAGCCTCAATTAATACTATACATGGCAGGCACTTAAGCTTTTCCTAATTTCATTTCAATCCCGAGTTATCACAATCAGCCACTCATATTAGCAAAGATAGGTGTCTACAGAAAATTCTGCCCATGCAGAATTTGTCTGAAAGGTTGCTTCTGTATAAACATATATACAGTGTTTTTTAAATTACCGTGAAACAATAAACACATATTAAGAATCTTAAATCCAATACAAATTAAAAGTGAAATTCAGTAATTCAAGATAATTAAGACTTACTCAAAGACAAATTCTTCAGACCACACAGGGTTTTGTCCTTCCCTGATGTGCGTTTTTGCTACCTGGACACTGTTCAGGTAGATGTTACAATATGGATTTGTAAAATGCTTTACTGGGAGCGTATGAGCTTCTTCTACATGCAAAATGAGACTGCTGACCTGAAGAAAAAATTAACAATTAATTTTTTGTTGCTAAAATACAAAGCACATGAATGTGTTATTTTTAACACTCTATGCAGAGGCCTAATGTTAATATGTGAATACTGAATACAAAACTCCTTATTAGAAGAGCAAAGACCAAAGGTATTAGAACATTTTAAGAATCACAAGGAACAAAGTAAGAGTAACTCAAATAATTACTGAAAACAAATATCCAGACCCATGTTTTTAATGCATCTTGGGTTTTTATTTTAAACTCATTTTTGAGGTATTAGGATTTGCAAATAACTACTTTTCCAGACACAGAAAATTTTACTGAAATGGAACACTGGCACTTTGAGTAAGAGCCATGAATAATTCCAAATACAGTGGTTTATTATTTGGTGCTTTCCTAACTGATTATGTAAAATTCTCTTGTGCAATGCACTACATTGTATTCTTTTATGTAGATAAGCACTGTCTTTGCTTTTGAAGAAAAGAATTCCTTTATTGTTTTGCTTTTGCACCCTGAAGCTCCCAACTGCACCTGTCACTATCTGTAAATTCACCTAATTTAGTTCACTTATTCATAAGTATCCAAACTTTTTTAATATTCACAACCAAACAGTTGTGGTTTATTACTTTTTATTCTCTACTGCCTCTAACAAATAACTACATTCAATGTTTCCAAGATTAAAGCATATCAGGAATTCTTGAAGTATTTCCCTGTTATTCTCCAGTCATTACAGACATAACTATTTAAGACTGACTGTCTTCTCTCTCTGACACAAGCATGGCTCTGCATGTATTTATTACATAAAATGAGTATCATTAGTTAAATAACATGTATTTATATGCAAATGAAATGTAAATAATGAGTATTTTATGTATGTATCATATACATTTTTATAATTTTTTTTGTTTATGTGTTTTATGAATTTTTAAGGTTTCCCATATGGGGCATATTCAAAAAGCTGCTGACTTCTTTAGACTTTATTCAGGATTTGCTACTGTTGAAAGGAAAATTCTGAGATTTATGAACATGATTTTGTACAGAGGAGACAAAATACTCCTCTACATGCATCTCCAACCCCACAATATCAGCTTCACCTGACGCAGACGTTTATTTGATGTTCCTGGACTGGTTTTTCTTAAACTGCAGAACACCTGCAGAGCTTTCATCCAGTCCTAAGAGAGAAGGATGCAGAAGAATGTAATGAAATCAAGTCAGACACAGCTTCTTGGAGTGCAACAGACATATCTGCAGAAAGTATCTGAATTTTCACTTTAGTTAGGCAAAACCTAAGTTTTCTGTAATTCCACAGTACAAAAGTCTGAATATTAAAGCAAATTTATTATCTTTACTAAGCAAAACCTCATAAAGAATTTACAAATTTGAACCATTTTCTTTTAGAATTATCAAGCTAATGGCTATACAGTTACTAACGGCTATACAATGTGACCTTGGCCAATTTTCCAGTATAGTGACACTACAAGAAATTGCAAATTGTATGTAAAACTTAGCAAAATTCGTTTGCTTCTGAAAAATTTGCATTTAACAGGCCAAACTGGTCTGATTATTCTCTCCAATACTCCCATATGGCAGTCACAACACTGTATACTTCAAACAAAAACTGAACAATTAACAGAGAAACACAGAGCATATATCCAACATTCTCCAGTTTTTCTTTGGAAGGTGGAAGATACATTATAGCCTCATTCTCCAATTACTGTCTCCCAACCATGAAATCCTGTACATTTCTTTCAAAGCACAAAATTTAGGTTTTGACTCACAGTCTTCTCTTCAGTCAGCATCTCAAAGATCTGCCATCTACTCTCAAAGTACAATTTAACAATGTCATTAAAACCCCCACAACACAGCTTCAATCATTCTTCACAACATCCTCCACATTTTAAAAATAAAGGAATAGGTACTGCATCTATTCCCAGCTTTGTGAGTTAGGCTTCAGCTTTCAAATCCTTCCAAGGAAAAGCTTCCAGCTACACCCCACCTAGCTTCTATTCTTCTATGAAATGTTATAAAGTAAAGAAAGCTGAGCTGAAACAACTGTGTTGTGTATAAACGCAGTGAACAGCTTGTTAAGCAGTTTCAATACCAAAAGCAAATTAAACCAAATGTTCAGGAAACAAAACAGGATATTCTATCTTCTACACTTTCTTCATTATTTTAATTTTTAGAAAACAAAAGATTTTACAGATATTACAAAAATTAATTAAGGAACATGGAATTTAATTTATATATTCTCAATTATGATACAGCATACTGCTTCTTAAAGACAGTATTATAATGACAGTATTATGACAGTTGTATGATAAATACCACTACATCATTCTTATGTCATCTCTGCAAACTTAGCAATTTGCATTAATTTAACAAGAACATCTGTGTTTTCCTTTATATACAGCATATAAAAAAGACTGTATTTATACAGACTTCATGCTCTGGTGAATACAGTCTGTTATGAGTGCTCTAAAAGGCTTTCATTCAAATAACATTCAAATAACATCAAATACATCAGAGCTGTGAACTTGCAGAGCTTAAAACTTAAACAAGAACAGTGTGTCATTTTAGATACAATCTGGTGGTAAAATAATTTCTCAGAAGTAGGCTTCTATCCCACAATTCTTAATCAGTGAACATAACTGTTAAAATAGCTAGTAATTAAAGATACCATATAAAGCCAGTAAATCTCACACTGCACACCATCAGGGCCCGAAGACTGTGCATGATTACCAGTTAATACACACGGCAAATAACTGGAAAAGGCAGTTCAATAACTGCCTATTCACTTTGGTCACTGGGCACATATACATGCATCAGCATTTTATTTATTTCACTCTGAAGTAAAACTCTCACTTATTATGCTGTGTTTTATAACATGGAGAAGACCTGGAGAGTAAGTTTTTTCTTCTGAATTGAACTAAGTCAAAAAACATACATGTTCTCCAGAACCAGAAAATAACGCAAGTTCTGTGCATGGGACCTCACTGGAATTTGTCAAAACTGAAACCCTAAAAAACAGGTAATACAGGTGCTGGATTTTCAGCACTAACCTTTCCCCTCAGAGATCTTCTACTAGTCAATTTTACACCTGCTATATAATCACTAAGTATTTGTGAGACATTTGCTTTGTGTTTCAGAAGTGGAACATCATTGAAAAACACAATATAAAAAGTTACATTTTTTACACTTAGCAAACAAAATATCTCACCTGTGCTTGTTCTGGAGTTTCACCTGCAAAGTAAAAGATGTAATGCTCTTCACTAAAGTGCTGAACTACTATCTGAAAACAGTTTGGCCTTAAAAATAAAAAAAAAACAACAAAAATTAAGTTTAGTTCATCTTCACGTATTAACGGATACCTTCACTTGATCTGTGCCAAAACAAAGTTATACTGAACTAACAGATTTCTGCTGTTTTTCTGTAAGGTGCAGTGAATAATTGCATCTATTTTTGTTCATCTACATGTTACCATCACATATGGAAAGAGGAAGAACTCCCACAAGATTTCTCAAATCTTCAAAAACTGCATTTTTTTTTAATGTATTGTGTCATTTTAAGAAAATTAAACAGTACATGCCGCCTACTTCAGAATATTGACACATTGTTAGAATGGTGTGTATTGAACAAGCATGTACGCTGTCTTACAGTCAAGGCAAAAAAACAGCCATCTGAAAAAACTTGTCAACAAGGATTATTCCTAGAGAGTTTAAAAGCAGCAGACGTTCAGCATTACTTCACAACCAGTTAATCATACATTAAGGATTTTTCTTTCAGGAAACAGTATTAACATAAGGAGTCTCCTATATGAATGTGTCCCACAGATCTCATGACCAATGAAATGTGTACTAGATCATACACGAAACATCTGAGTGCACGTGACACAAACCTCTAGACCTTAGATGTTGCAGAAGTACAGACTTCACTGCACTCCTGAGAAAAGGGCAGAGACAGTTTTTTATCAGCTACTTGAAGTGCAGGAGGAACTCTGTCTCAGCTGCAGTCCCTCATTAACAGCTTCCTAAGCTCCTGTAACCATGCATATCCTCCTACACACGTTTAAGTACCACCTAACACCTAACTATGCTCCAACCCTCAATACAGGGTTTCTTAAAAGCTGTTTAAGAGAAAAGAAACAGAATATTTATTGATATACAATATATACCAAAGCTTCCTGCCTAATTGCCAACTACATAGGGAACATTTCAGTAATTTTTAAAATTATCTATATCTGTGCTCCTCATTTCAGTAGGTAAGATATTGGAGTTTTTCAAAATTATTATGAAGATTTTAAAAACCCACAAACAAACAGAGCAAAGCATCAGTCTTTGCAGATCAAGAAATGCCACTAATTTTAAACATCTGTCTCTAACTTTTTTCACAAAGTAAGAAGTTGACTATATATAATTCTTCAATAAATATTAAGATCCCTAGGAAAACCAGAATTTCTAACTTCTATCACTTATTACATAAGTAACAATAAATAAATATATAAATGTAAATGAATAAATAAATGTAGTAA
>VWZS01007187.1:54816-89526 GCA_013397075.1 Rhabdornis inornatus
AGTAATTTCTTCTAAAAAACTCTGTAATACAGGCCAGTGAAGTTGATTTTGTAACTACCAATGAAAAAATATATAAACTCTCTTCTTAATTTCTAGTGATATCTAAAAGACTTCTGATTCTCAGCTTTCTTGCTGATAATCATGTCCCTTGTGGTCAGCATATTTTCCATATCAAAATATTACAGTAAATAAGATTTGATGTGTAAGTAACTCTGAGTATGGTAACTGTGCAAAAACAATCTCTGAGGATGTTTACTCATATGAACTAGTACACTGAAAAGTACGTTTTTAAATAGAAAACCACCTACAGACTTCTAACCAAGTTACCTTTCAAATATCAAAATAATGTAGAGCTTTTAGAACCTAAAAAAATTCTTTATCATGTTAACTCTTGGTGCAATAGGATTTAAATAAGCCATTGTCCTACCTGCCAAATAAACTGTCATGTACTCCATAGACCGAACACACACTAAGGTCTATTAATCCTTTAGGTTTTGTGGCTCGTTTTTCACTTTCAAAATAAATAAGCTGGGCATCATTTCCTTCCAATATAAAGTACAAGTTTTTCCATCTCTTTCCTTTACCTGTACAAGAATCAAGCAATCATTACAATACTGTCTAAAACAACATGTAAATTTTGTAAATTAAGGAAACAGAAGAAGGAGGTAAAGTTTCTGACAAATTCCAAAGAGAACAATCTACAGATAATGTTTGAGTTCTAACATCAGTATACACATTCAGTTTTATAGAACATGTGACTAAAACCAGATCCTCTTCATAGATGCAGTCAGAGTTGCAAAAGGTTCTTCAAACATTTTCAGTGCTTTCAATAGAATTATGCAAGTGCATATGAGCTGCCCCAACAGTGAGCTCCTCTCAGTATCTACAGAGATTGCAAATAGTGACAGTGTGGCCCCATTCATTAGACTTTTTTAAAGAATTGGACTCTTGACATTAAAATGTTATTCCTAAACTCTGACCAATGTTTAATAGATTGCATTACAATACCTTAAAACATACAGCTGAAGAACAGAAATGGAAATATTTTATATTCAAATTTAAATCAGAATCAACCCACAAGCACAACTGTATGTAAGAATTTGGCTGGTTCCACTTGCTGCAGAGAAAGGTTCTTTGAATTACAATCGATTATGAGCATTCTGCAACAAATAAATGCTTAAATCAGAGTACTATTTAGAAAAAACTTTCAGCCTTTATTTTAAACTTTAATAATCATAAATCCACTGGGTCCTCAATAAACTATTAGCAACATTGTTTTCAAAATACAAATGTAACACTCATTTATTATGCTATGACTCCTAGATGGAAGAGTGATTTTATTGCATTTATTCCATATACACTATGTGCATCTCCTACAGAAGAGTACTCCAAGTTGCCTCTTTTAGCCTAATTTTTCCAAGTCACTCTTATTTCATTCCTTACTTGGTGACATCTCTCTATACCTCTCAGAATAAGCCTTCTCAACAAAAGAGATGTTTCCCTTGTTCTGTTCAGAAAGTATAGTCTGGGGTGGTTTGGGGTTTTTCAATGCCTCTTGTATTAGGCTACATGTAAACTCTTTTTTCTTGCATTTGGTCCCTATCCAGAATACCACCTGTAACTTATCCTTCTTGTCATTTGCAGAAATTTTGATATTGGTATCTTTTTTCTGTGTCCATTAATGCTGATTTTTGCAAAAAGCAGAAATACAACACTCTGCAAGGGACTAGGTTCCTCAAAACTTCAAAGACTTGTTCAATGGAAATTCTTCAGAGTAATACTGAAGATTACACTGAAATAAGTCAAGCTGTCAGCTTTTAATATGCTTATTTTACGTCATGCTGTGTCAGCATTAGAACCCTAAAAAGTCACTACATCCTTTGTATGGCAGACTGTGCATTTTATATTTAAGATTGAAAACATACAAGCTGACTTGGAATAATCAAAATTAAACCAGTTGTTCTCTGCAGTGAATGTACAAATTTACACTATTCTAGCTTTCTCAAACCTCTATCAATTAGAACTTAGTGAGTTCCATATTAAACACAAACACTTTATGAAAATATATTTCATGATTTTGAATGCTACCTTTGACAAGGATGCCTAGTTTTTGTGCCGTGTTGATTTTTTTGGAACTGCCAACCAAAATTTTCACGCTGCATGTAATTTTATGTATTACATTGTTCTATTGATCTATTACTTAAGAAAAGAGATCTTTCATACTTGTTACACACTTTGTAGAACCTTTTGCCTACTTCAATTTCATTCTTTCTAGTACCACTAAACTCACTAAATTCAGCTAGGAGGTGCTGATCTCTGCTCTCTGGTGACCAACATTAGGCAACGTGGAAATGTAAAGAAGTTGAATCAGGAAAAGTTCAGATTAGACCTTAGGAAAAAGTTCTTCACTGAGGAAGTGGCTGGTCCTTGGAACAGGGTATGGAGGAAATGCTCACAGCCTGTCAGGGTTTAAGGAGCATCTAGATCATGCTCTTAGTCATGTGGTTTAGCTTTTGGTGGACCTGCAAGGAGCATGACCTTTACGACTCCTTTCCAATTTAAGATACTGTATGATTCTATGATCCTTATCTGCTTTTTCTCTTCCTTTAAAAAATAGTAGAGGCAAACATAACTCACTTTTTTTCAGAAGATAACCTTTTTTGACAATATTTTTATAAAAAGCATCCTTTGTTTTTCGACGAATTGTATTGTAGATTTCTTTTCCATCCACTGTATCATTAAGTACTTGTTCTTGGTGCTAGAAAACATATCAGAAAAACATATTTTAAGCTCAGAAATTGCCATTAAAAATGCATCCTGTGAAGCTGAGATCAGGATCATCTTACTGAATGGTACCAACTCACTACTATTGGTCTCTCATGCATTTTACTAAAGCATTCATTTTTCATACAATACACTTGCTAGAAATGTACTATAACACTTTCCATATTTCCAAAACTGAAAGAAAATAGGAGTTTTCAATATAGACCAACTTTGACAAAGTAAGTCTTTTTAATGTAAAAATAAAAAACATGATCTTTCACTGTGATTTCACATGTGTTAAAATTTATGCCAGTCTTTGAAGGTTTATCTAGTTTCTATCTTCTACCAAAGCTCACAGGCCTGAGTAACCATGGATAAACTCTGAAGCAATAAAAATGGTGCAGATCATAATTAAAATAGTCTCAAAGTTGCATATTAGAACCCACATGTTGTAACTGAGCAGAACTCAACAGAAGAAAGCGGAAACAGGAAACAGAAAAAAGATAAATTCATACAAAAAATGGTAGTATCTCGAAATGCAAGTAATAAATATGATCAAAACTCAAGCCAGGTCTGACCTTACTAAGTGAGCTGATCAACAAAAGTTCTTTAGCCATGAAAAAAAAACAATAAAAGCAAGACTATAAAGTAGTAAGGGCATCACTGAGATAAAAAGAGACATATGAACTGGTTCTTACATAATATTCTACTTTTCTTCTTGTGCATATATCTGCAAGAATGACAATTTTGATCAAAACAACAGAAAGATGAAGACTAATTTGGTAATACTAACAGGAATTACAGGACCTGCAATGGAAGCTATATCCATATGTTATGAAATTATAACGGAACATAACACCATTAACATTATTATCTGTCAAGATAATGTAACCTAAGTACACAAGGAGTAGTGCACAAAACAAGAGATCCAGGGACAAATTTTAAGTAAATATTATATCAGACACAGGGATTCCATAAGATTGACCCCAAAATGATGTAAAACTTTTGAATTCTTTTTCCCCCTCAAAAACACGGAGCATGGTGCTATGTGGAGGGGAGGTAACACAAAGCTGAACATTATTTAAAAACTTAGTACTCAGTGGTGCAGTTAAAGTCACAAGTGTATCTGGCTAGGTTAAAAGAATCTGAAGTACCCTCACATGGAAAATGAGTCAATACAGAGTTTATTAATACAGAATCTGTAAGTTTTGCATATGTGAAAAGCTAAAATGAAGACATACTGCCATGATTAAAGAGGAATAATGGAGCATGAAGAAAGTTACTATTGAAGATTTCCAAGCAGCAGTCTCAGAATTCCTATCTGCTTTCTGACCCAACCACATTACTGAGTACAAGTTAACAGCAGGAAACAATGGGGAAGCACCAAGGTCACAATACAATTAGCATTATAGGAAAGATTGCAGTAACAAGGTATACATCTCCTAGTGCAACACAGCAGTTACACTGATTCTTAGAGAAAATGAGACATGAACAGCTGAGTCACTCACTGGAGGACTAGGCTGTGATACTGTTGGCTATGCCAACAGAATGGTCTCACAATGATGGACTTAACTTCTGTCACTGCAGCCCCTAAGGTGCTGTGTTTTGGTTTTGTGACTGGAATGGTATCGGTAACACACCAGTGTTCTGGCTCTTGTTGATTAGTACCTGCACATCCTCAAGACTTTCTCCATTTCCCACTCTGTCCCCTTCCTCAGTGAGGTGGCTTGGTGGACAAGATGCTGGGAGCAGAAACAGCCAGGACAGATGATAGCAACTGATCACAGGGATATTCCCTGTCATGTAACATCATGACCAGCAATAAGCATGTGGGCACAGGGAGGTCTCACAGAGCAGGGGCCATCAGTCTACTTGCGAGAGGTGCTGAGTGACTGCCTTTGCATCACCCCTTCCTTTGCTTATAAAACAGTATTTTTTGCTTATAAAACAGTATTCTCAACCCAGAAGGTTTTTTTTGCTTTTGCCCCATTCCACAGAATAGGGAGTCCGCAAACAAAGGTGCAGGTCCTTAGCAGCTCACCAGGGTCAACCCACCACAGAAAATTACATGTATATTCATTAAGTGCTTTCCAGAGGGAAAGGGAATTATGCATAACATGGTACTACCCTAAATTGTTCTGGTACACGTTCAAGAAAGATGAACTCACACCAAAACTGGTAGCAGGAAGGCAACTATGTAAACACCACAAAGAGACAGGATCAGCTTCTGTGTGCTTTAGCTTGGTGAACAGAAGAAATGCTCTCATATTAATAAGGAAGATCCCACAGAGGGGTATAAATTGACTGCAACTCTCTTTTAGCAGGGAGAGGAAGAGCAAATTTCTCATTTCCACTGAAACAGGAAAGCTCGGAACAGAAAAACTAAAAAATAGGTATGTAAATTTTCTAACTAGCTATAAGTTCATGAAAAGCTAAATTATGTGGTGTGCTTATTACTGGTGATCTCTTAGAATCAACTTCTGCTATGGGGCAAGTGCGCTTCAGAACAAATGCTGCAGTCCCAGCGCCACAATCCTCCCTGAAGCTTTTCAGTGTGTATAGGTTTCTTGTGACAGGATAAAAACCCCGGACAAAGAAGAGAGAAGGGCAGAGTGGTTCCCCTTAAAATGGGACTAAATCAAAGCATAAGCCCAGGAACAGAGCTAGAGGCAAAGAGCAGAGGTTGAACACCTCACAGCACAGACAGAACTTAACATACTTTCTGTTGACTACAAGCCAGTCTCCAGTAAGTGTATGTATTTGAGGATAAAACAAAAGAAACAGATGAGCTGAAAACACTGAAACTGTTGATGACTGACTACTGGTGATGATGCTGTTTAACTACCACTGGAATCTCTGCTGTATTTTAGTTCATAAATTGATTTGATAATGATTCAGTCTGTGACTTCAACATCAAAGGCTCAGAGATCAAACCTACCTGCATTGGAACAGGATCTTTTAAGTAATATCCTTCAACAATTTGTTCTTTTCTGTAGTGCTCAATGATGTCAGCAATACTGTTCCAGTAAGAAAAAGAATATTGAAATGTTAAACACATGAATTTTCCACTGTTTGATAATCTGCTTTTCCATAAAACCACATTAAACTTTCCCTCAAAGTTTTAATAAAATAAAGTGTTAATCATCATAATCTTATTTACAGGAATGAAGATTTACTAATATACTGAAAGTCAAGAAAGTTCACAAAACTGTATTCAGAATGTATAAATCCTAAACTCTGCAAAATATTTTAATAACCTGCTTAAAATGTCAAAGAGGACACTGCACTTTCCACATTCGGGAAGTACATGTGCATTACCCACTTTCCAACCAGACTGAAAATTGCTATTTCATTGGCAATAATTTTCTCAGTAAGTCCTACAGTAATTAGCAAAGTGGAACAGGACATACTGTGAGTGAAGTGCTATCTCTTTCCAGAAGGACAGGAACAGAAAACAGAAAAGGTTTGTAGCAGGACTCATACAGACTGGACATCACTGAGCTATCATTTTATACACCCATGTCAGTAACACTCCTATACAAAGAAGCATTCATTCTAGTTAACAGATTCAGACTGCAATTGCACTTGGAAGGCTCAGGAGACAAGCAGTGACAGATACAAGCCGAAATTCAAGGCATTTAAGTTGCTCTAATTTATTTCTGCATTACTGAAATTTACACTGTAATAAAGAACAGCACTACAACAGAACAATAGAAATTCATTTACATGCAAAATATCAATCTACAAAAAGACCTAAGGAATTGAGTAGATAAAATATACTCAGTGTGTCTTCTCAGTTCATGCATATTCAGCTGTGTGTGCACAGATACAAATAAGGCATGTGTGCAACACAGAAACAGTAGCTGATACCGTAAGTCTCAAAAACTTCTTAAAAAAGCTATATGAAGGCATCTTGGTTGGCTTTTCTGTTTCATTCTGAAGCTATGAACTGGTGCAAACCTGATAAAATTACCTTCCCACAAATATTTTAATTTTTCAGGTACATAAAATGAGATTAATGTTTCTTTCTGTTTCAATGAAATAGAGTAATTAATTTCAATTTTTACTGAGATGCTGTCTGCGTATGCTGTTTTCTACATTAGAATTTCAACTGTCACACTACAAAAAATAATGACTCAGTCATTGTATTTCACGGGTTGAATAGCTAATCCCAACATTTTCTAATCAATAAAACAGCATTGTATGAATTTTCTCACTCATCAAATCAGGGATCTTTAGTGCACCATCTGCTTCCTTGATTAAAAATGCCACTAGGAGTTCCTCAAGGTAAGAAGCAGGTGCCTGCAAAATTTCTGCAATTTTATAACAGGGGCTGAAGAATAAATTCAGCTGTATTTAAAAACTCCTTCTGTATTTAGAGTAACATACAGACTAGGACTCCAAGCCTTGATGGAGCACCTAAGGGCTGCATTCTTTATTATATGTTTGAACTTCCAGCAAATTTACCAATCTGATATACACAGTAAGTTGAACTGAATGTGATCTTAGGAGTGTAGTGATAATTCTCCCCAACATACAACAAAAACAAAGATTTTCTTTCACACTGAGGAAGATTTCTCCAAACTACATACCAAAATACTAAAAAAATTCTTAAAGCACTTTGTCATAATTTATTGGTGCTTAACCTTAAAATCTTGTTTTCTGTTCAGCTGCATAAAATCTCTTTCAGACAAACGTAATCTATACCCCAAGTGAATCCAGCACTGAATTATAAAGTAATCTGAAGCAATAACAATGTAGTAACCTTCTGAAAGTATACTATTTAATGCTACAAACCCATTTGAGACTAATAAGAGTTCCTCTAACTTGACGATTAATTTGACATCACCAAGGGTGGGGGGCACCTGGCCTATCATCCTCCTAATAAACCATGCAACTAGAAATCAGTATTTACCTTCATGGAAGACTGACCCTGCAGCTAGCCTAGTTTTCAGTAAGGATGGCTGGAGGCCAGACTGATTAATGAAGAAGGTATTCAAGCAGCCTGGGCATGAAATGCGCATAGGTTCATAAGGATTCAACTGTTTAGCCTCACAGCATCATGTGAGTGAAATCATATGAGAAAGTCCACTGAACTTGAGGAGATCTTGATATTTTCTCAGACACCAACTGCTGAATCTTTATGCATTCAGAAGCCAAGCTGGAAGTGACAGAAATTCTCTACTGGGGTAAGAATGCCCCGGTTCTAGGTGAACAGGACTGGGAAAATGCTGATTGTTTTAAGGCAGCCAATGACCTCTGTTTAAGGAGAAAAGCGTGTTTTCACTACTTAAAAGTCTTCCAGATACAACAATTCTAAAAAAATACTATCAAAGATGGAGGTGTACTGATAGTTTTTCCCACAAAAGGGGAAACACCTCATTATTTATTTCTTTTTGTACAAATTACTGTATTTTTGCATCAATGGCAAAAGAAATGCATCTTAAGTTTGCTCACTCTAAATGAACTGATTCGTATTTCTGTTCCAAGTCCCATTTACATATTTCAATGCAATTTAGTAACTTTTTCCAACAATGAAGGTGTTTTCCCCTTTCTTGTAAATACCTACTTGTATTATTCGAAAACTCTATTGATTGTCTCAGATGAAATTAGCATTTTTATTTTCCCCTTTTCAAACAGACAAGAACACATGGAGAAGCTTCCAGGCTGCTTCAAACAGAGTAATCTCTTAATTACAGATACACAGTTTATGGTTTCACATGATCCATTCAAACCACAATTTACAGAGTGAAGAATCTGGTTGGCAGAAGCAGCACAAATACTTCAAGAGAAACAAGTTACACTTACGCTATTTAAACTGTAAGAATTTGCTCAGTTAGATGTAACTACTAAGGAAATTAGGGAAAATGGTTTGTATAAAGGAAATGACAGTCTTAAAATCATAGTAGCAAATAATCATCAGGAGCAAGTTATGCAAGCATAACATATGCACAGTTCCTTTTGCCACAAGAACTCACCTATTATAGTATCTGCCTCCCATCATAAATTGATTGTTTGATGTTGGACATATTTTAAAACGCTGAATATTTTCACTGGTCCGAAAATAAAGTGAGTAATCGCCAGGTGTATTATCTGAAGGCCTCACAAGAAAACTGCACACCTGACCAACTGAAAAGACATCATAATAGGGTTATTTTCTTAGTGATATATATAGACCCTTACTAAATCTATTCCTACATAAACTAGGAAGAACTGCACACCTGAAGAAATACAAACCATATAAAGGTAAATTCCAGCAGTAATCTTGGACTAGAAGAACTAGCACTAAACCACCAATATTAACAAAAAATGGCTCAGCTGTAGCCTGCAACCTAGCCACATCTTTGCCACATCTCTTAAAACAGCATACAAAAAATTTTGGTAACATTTTCGAAATAACACAATCTCTCTTCCAGTATTTAAAGTAGGGTATTAAACACTATGGGTCAGAATATTTAAAGAAATATTTGCTTTATGAAAGTGAAATAATTGATTCCATGTACAATCATTTAAAGATTAATTAAATCAAAACTTTTTAAATTAACTTTACTTAAGAATATACTCAGTTCTGATAGCCATGAAAGTTTTCTTCCATTGTAGTGTTCTACTGAAGTAGCATCCAGAAGGGTTGGGGAATCTAAATCACTCATATTTTCATACATATAAGAAAGTTTTTGCCACAGTTTATTATTAACAGGATCACTTTGTGCCATTTCACTATGACTGTATTTCACATCAGAAATACACATACCTGTCATCAGCAAATTGTAAGCTTCTTGTTTGGAGATCTTCCCATGGAACCATCTTAACAAAGATGAAGAGAAAAATTAGAAAGCAAGACTAGCAGCTCTCTTTTTTGGTTGTGGGTGACATCCAAGGCTCTGGCACCTATGAATTAATCTTTATTTTAAAAGACCCAATATATATAGATGAGACAATCAATGTCTATGCTACTTAATGATTCTCTTCTACCAACAGCATGAAAAGACTAATAGGTATATAAATTAATTACTTTCAATAAAAATATCCAACACTTGGAGCTAATGTTCAAATACAATTGTGTTTAGAGATTGAGATGAATTGTCTGAAAAGTAGATAATTTGATAGGCATTATTTGAAGGCATACAGCAATGTACTAGAATCATGAAATCTGAAGCTCAAACAGGAAGTTAAACACATACAGAAAACCTCAAATTCAAATTTGCCAGAGCTGTGGAAACAAAATCTAGCTTTGTTAGACTAATGAATACAAACTGCTTTGATCTCACACCTTGTACTTTCCCAGAGTCTTGTGTCAGAGCAGTACCCCACAAAAGTTCACAGCCTCTGCCTAGTCTCCACCTGATTCTTACCACTATTCGGAAAAGCTTCACATCCTACAACTTAATAATTTGTATTTAAAGGAAAGCTAAAGATATGGTGCTTTTATCGATCAGAAAAGAACCCAATTTCTAACTTGCTTTCTATACTACCTTCAGATATTAATTTATGGATTCCTATGAAAGGTAAATAACTTCTGAAAGACAGAATCAAAGCTTCAGGCATCTCCTACAAGCTACTTTCCAAATACAAAATTTCCACATTTGAAGACATCCATATGGCCAAACTGATTAGCAGAACACAGTAAACCAAATAGACCACTGAAATGCCTCCTTCTGCCACCAGCCTCATGGAAAGTGGGAACGCGCAAAAAAACAGCAAGCAAAAATATGACAAATGAGGACATTAGATTAAGTCATCAAGGCACTAGACATTTTTCACAACTATCTGCCACTCATCTTCACTCGTGAATGTAGTCTATCAACAGACTGACATATCAACACACTGTTGATTCCAAGTTGCATTCAATTTTTAAAAGTTTTTGAAGTATTTAAGCAAATAGAAGGAAACTTATAGTCATGTGACTTTCTCTTTAAACTCTCTTATAAGAATCACAGAACTGTAGGATCACAGAATCCTTTGGGTTAGAAAACACCTTTAAGATCATCACGTCCAATCAAAGCACTGCCAAATCCTCCACTAAACCATGTCCCAGATGCCACATTTACACACCTTCTAAATCCCTTCAGAGATGGTAATTCTACCACTGCACTGGGCAGCATGTTCCAGGGCTTGACAACCCTCAGAGTGAAGGCACATTCCCTAATATCCAATCTTAATGATCTTAATATATAATCTTCCCTGGGTGCAACTTGAGCAAGTTTCCTCTTGTCCTATCACTTGTCACCTGGGAGAAGAGATCTCTTCTGGCTACAACCTCCTTTAAGGCATTGGTAGGGAGTGGTGAGATTCTCCTTGAGCCTCCTTTTCTCCAGGCTGAGACTCACCAGCTCCCTCAGTTGCTCCTCATCAGACTCGTACTCCAGACCCTTCCCCAGCTCTGTTTCCCTTCCCTGGACTCATTGCAGCACTTCAAAGTCCTTCTTGCAGTGAGAGCCTAAAACTGAACCTAGAACTCAAGGTGTGGCCTCACCAGTCCTAAGTTCACGGAGACGTTCACTGCCCTGGTCCTGCTGGCCACACTATTGCTGACGCAAGCCAGGACTTCTTCTTGGTCCCCTGGGCCCACACTGGCTCATGTTCAGCCGATGTTGACCAGCACATCAGGTCCTTTCTGTTGAGCAGCTTTCCAGCCACTGCCCCAGCCTGTAGCACTGCAGGTGTTCTTGTGACCCAAGAGCAGAAATCATCACTTGGCCTTGTGGGATCTCATACCACAAGCCTCACTGACCCAGCCTCTCCAGAATCCTGTGCAGAGCCCCCCTACCCTCCAGAAAACCAATGCTCCCACCCACGAGGCAAACAGAGACACTGTTCTAATAGTACTTTGGTACAGTATTTAGAGTTATCTCCAAAACAACTGTGTTGAAGAAATACTCCTGTTGTGCGTATTTTGGCTGAAAGTGATCATACATGGCCTCATCTAAGATTTCAGCACTTCAATACATATTAGTAGCAGACATACCTATTACTGGATTTTTTCATGTTAATTATCCCTGCATCTGCAGCAGCTAGTATATAAAGCAGTCTTGAGACTAAGAAATAGATCTCTTTGGTCACTTTCTCAAAAACTTAGAAATCTCATAGTGGAAGTTTACAAATAGTTATGACTGCTTTTAAATAACAGAACAAAAATCCTTACATTTTGCCTTCATGAGGATCTTCTTCTCTTCCCTACAAGAAAATTAACATATCAAGTGAATGACAACAGTACACTCAATTTCCAAAAAAAAGTCATAAGTTAAGACCTTCTGTAGAAAAAAAAAATGACATTTAGAAATCTGAGGCTTTTTTTTAACTAAAGGGCTTACTGCAGAGCTATGAAAAATTTTCCTCTTCATTCATTAGGTTAAAATTCAACAAAAATGTTACTTTCGATGATTACTTCAGTAATGATCCAAGTCCTTTAGAGGTGATAACTTTTTAGAAAGTTTCAACCTTCTCAGCCTTCCTAAGGTTAAATTACCACTGGCCTATCAGTCTACAGATCAACAGTCTAGTACCGCCACTTCAGTTTAGCTATTCACATCCTGACACCAGTCATCTATGAGAAGCATCTCAAATAACACTGCAATTAGCAAAACATATGTACTGTGTAAAAAGATACTACAAAAAAATCTATTTTTTTCCTTTACTGCTTCTCACCAATAAATTTTTAACCCAAATTTCATCCTGAATAAAGAGAAAGACCTACCACATTGCAAAACTACATTCTGTTGAGTTAGTGAACATTTCATCGCAATTAAAAGAAAGAAATGCAATTTAATGATTCTTCACCAGGACAGCAGATTTTAGGGAAATGCTTAGTAAATTTACAGTACCATTTATTTGTACTTATCTTTGGACAATACATAAATAAATATTTTTTTATAACAAACTAGGCTTAAAGGTTTTACTATTTTAGAAACTATTACATGAATTTCCTAGGTTTAGAAAAGTACATAATTAGAAAACAGGTAATTAAATATCACCAGTTTTTGTTCAATACTATTTTATCAAAAAATCCCATTCATTTAAGAAATCTGAATACAAAAATTACTTACCACTTCTTCTACCAGGTCTTCTACTATAAGACCTTGTTCATCTGTCCGTAGGTTTGTAACCCACATCCAGCCATCTTCCAATTCGTTATGAACAATAAACATGTCTCCTTTAAGGAAACTGAAGACAGTTACAGCAAGATTTAAATCAGAGATACAATCATAATATAAAGTTTAAAGAACACAATTAATACTTGAGTATAATTTCCATAAAATATTTGGGAAAACCTATTTGTAAAACATGCAGGAATTGATATTCCAAGCACAGGTGTATTTTTCCCCACAGTTAAGTGGCTACCATATACAAGTTTTCATACTTAATAATGTTTAGTATCTAATATATATTTCAGTGCTGTCAACCTCAAAGTGTGCTAACGTATAAAACAAAAAGAACACAACAATATTAAAATACAGCAATATTGTTCTTTTATCAAGAGACATCAAATATGAAACACAAGTAAAATAACCCTTAGTAGTCTATAAGAAAATAATATTCCTTTCATTGAAAAATTACCTTGCATAATGTAAGTTGTGGAAGACCTATTCATTATGTTCTCACACATGAAGACAAGTGATGCAAAGAGAATACAGAGCAGTTACCAGAGATGCCATGGAATTAACTACAAGCATAAGATGCATTAACCTTCAGAATCAGAGAACCACAGAATCAAACAGGTTGGAAAAGACCTCTGAGACTGAGTCCAGCCTACAACCAAATACTACATGTCAACCAGACAACAGCACTAAGCAACATTGTCTTTTCTTAAACACCTTCTGAGGACAGTGACTTCACTACCTCAACTGGGTAGCATTTCAATGTCTAATCACCCTTTCTGTGAAAAACTTTCCCCTAATGTCCAGCCTAGAGCTGCCCTGTAGACTAAAGGGGAATTTAAGATTTATGTCCTCACATCCTGTCACTGGTTGGCTGGCAGAAGAGACTGAACCCTACTGGCTACATGCTTCTTTCCAGGAGTTGTACAGAGCAATGAGATCTCCCTTGAGACTCCTTTTCTTCAGGCTGAGGCCCTGCAGCCGCTCCCAATAGGACTTGTACTCCAGACATTTTACCAGTTCCATTACCCTTCTCTGGACACACTCCAGGACCTCAATGTCATTCCTGAATTGAATGCCCCAGAAGTGGACATAGCACTCAAGCTATGGCCTCATCAGTGCTGAGCACAGGCAAAGAATCACTTTCCTAATCCTATTGGCTACACCATTGTTGATCCAAGTCAGGATGCCATTGACTCTCCTGGGCACAACTGGCTCATCTTCAGCCAGCTGGTGACCAGCACCCCCAGGTCCTTTCCCATTGGGCAGCTTTCCAGCCACTCTTCCTCCAGCCTGCAGCTCTGCAGAGGGTTTTATTGTAGCCAAAGTGCAGGACCCAGCACCTGGTCCAAGGGAATTTTCATTTCTGGAAGACCAGTTAGTGTAAGTTACTCCTTAAATGTTAAGAACACAAACTCAGGTCACATGAAAACCTTTCACTGCAGCACAAAATTTTTGATCATGTGTCATGATGCATCAAGGTACAGGAAAACAATAAGGAGTTGAAGCTCATTAGCTACCATTTCAATTCAAAATTTCACAGCAAATGTCTATGGCATGGTTCTCATTTGAAGTAGGCTAACAGAAAAAAAAAGCAACAAACCACTATCAAAAACAAAGAATAAATTCAACTGCTATTCAGCTTTAACAGGTGACAGACAACAACCCAACCATCACTGTATAATTACTGCATGGAAGATATGCTGAAATTAACTCAGTAATACTCCAAACTTGATAAATATTAACTATGATATTGAAATTCTACATCAATGTTCTCTGAAATACATAATTTCTTCAAGAGCATAATAATTTGATCTAGAACAAACTGAGAACTCTGGTCTCAGTTTTGCCATGAACAGAACTGTTTTAGCCACGTAGACCTCAAAACCCAAATACCAACTTTGCATTTCAGTTCTATCCTAAAAGAGGAAGAAAAGGTTTAATTGCCTACAATTTTTGTTATGATTGCAAACAATAACATGCTATTTCCTCTTAAACTGATAGGTGGAATAAGGCACGTAAAAGACTATTTTTTTTGTTCTCACACACAGTAGGAAGCCTTAGTTGCAATGTGCCATTAGAGAGCCCCTTCCCAGCCCTATCACCTTACTAAAACACGTAATTACAAAAACAAATATCCTCATATCATCCTTTAAAGGATCAGACTGGACTGTGAGTCTCGGAATAATTGCCATCCAAATGAAGATACAAAGCTCTGGTTTCTTTCTATACATTTTAAGATAATAATCCTAAACCTAAGGAAATTCCCAATTCAATTGGTGTATTACATCAGCTTATGAAATCTGTATCATTAGAGAAATTAGAAATTACACAAATCACTTTCAAATCCTCTTATTTTTTCATCTGGAAAAAAATTCTCAAGAAAGCAGTATCAATCCCAAGTAACCAGAAAATGGTCTTTTATTGAAAGACTTACTTTTTCCACTCTCAAATTTTAAGTAGTCAAGTCTCAACTTTCTCTTTCTAGTGATCTGAACTGTTTCCCTCAGCTACACATCTACTAATTCTACTAGTTCTGGGGCAGGTTCAGGAAAAAACCTAGCTCATTTCTTTCACACACTCAGATAAGGCATTTCCATAAAGAATTCTTTGATACATTTATCCTTTTGGCAAAAATCTAGGGCTTTATAAAATGTATTTCAAAATTATAACATTACTAATTTTAATTCTATGTACCTAATGTACCTTCCCTTACAATTAATACAAATAAACACACTAAGAACAAAATGTCTTATTCTTATTTCCAACCAAAGAACAGAGAGATATAATCCTGTAATCTAACTGTGTCAAATTTAAGATGCAGTTGTAAAATATTTGCATTAAAACACCTACCTAAATTACTACTATTTATAAATACTCGCAAGAACTTCACAGCTACTACTGTTATTCAAACATACCTTATTTCATCAGTTTCTGGCACTTTGGTGTAAGGTAGAATTGCTCGAACTCTCCTTCTGTCTTCCACAGGCTACAGTTTAAAAGAGAGCAATGTTTTTTTCTCTATACTCTGTACTGTATATTCTATAGTGTAGAATCTTTCTCCCCAGCATGATGCTATTCTGAGGCTAAGAACCGGTAACATCACTTATATCCACCTAGCTAGTCTTATATTTCCAAAACTCAAAACCACTGTCAGCCAGAAACATTTAATTTGTTGGCTAAGAGGGTGCTTATTTATACTTTTTTTTCACTTAGAGTGGAGAGAAATGTCCAGAATTTTAACTCTCAGAAACATCTTTATTCAGGTTTTGGATTTTGTTACAAGGGATATTTTTCAGTTTTTTTGTTTCATTTTAATTGCTTTTCTTGTCTTAAGGATGCAAATGTGAAAGAAACCTTGGCTATCTCCAGGATGCATATTTGAAACCACTGTTAGATATGCAAAATGTCACAGAACAGTGAAGGTTACATTACGACAGTGCTCTTTATTAGCCAATAAATCAGTATGTTCTTGTTTTTTCTGTCTACTTAAAATGATGTTACCACATTGCGCGATTACAGCAATACCTCCATCTTCTTCATCATGTATTTTTATTAAATAGCAGATTTTTTTAAATTATTACTTTGTATCAGTAAAAACGCACTTCTATACTCCTTACAGTTCCACATATGCCTATACAAAACTACAGGAAACTTTGTAAAATTTTTTTCTCAAAGAAAATTCTGAATAGTGATTAACGTTACAAACATTTTAGTAAATTAGTCTTCAGAATTTTTTTTTTACTTGCCTCTGGAGGTGCTACTGGAAATAAGAGCTTTTCCCCTTTCAGCAAGCAGGACACATGACTGTAATAACCAATCAGGTCTGAGAGTGAAGCAAAGCGACGCCCACCAATGTAATAGTCTCCACACATGGCTATAATCCTGTTAATAAAAAAAACAGAAGCTTGACATTAGAAAAGTTTTTGCTGTGATTTTTTTTTAACAAAAGATTAGGAGCACATTTAGTTCTTAAAACAGTGCCTATATTCAGTAAAACGCAGTATTACAGGCTCTCTATGAATATTTCATCAAAAATATTCATACATATTATATGACTCACCAGTTTTTTTATCTAAAGAAAGTGCTGATCCACAGAAAAAGACAGTACATTTGTCAAAATTAAATGAAATCAAAAAGAAAAAAAATATAAGCATGAACATCCTGGAAAACTGAAAGAATGCACTAGTTACACAACAGCATTATTACGTGTATCATGCACAACAGACACCTTTTATAATAGGCATAAGCTGAACAAAGTAGCAAGTACTTTAACAAAAAATTACTACACTTCTAGACTATACAAGGCAGAAAACAAAAACCATTAAAAAATTAGTCATTTTGTTACAGTTAGTTTAGCATCCATATTAAAAGTTAAGAAATAACTTTGGAATAATCAAAGTATCTCCTTAAACTCAATTTAAAAATTTGGTATCTAATTTTTAAAAAATTAGAGGAAAAAGCTCATATAACCATTTCACCAGTTTAACAAAACAAAGACTTCTAACAAAACTGTTTATTTTTTAATGTTTCTGTATGTTCTTCAAGAAGAGATTCTTTAATGCATAACTTTGAATTAAGCTGTTTCTTCCAAGAAATAATGTAAAATTCATATAAAGATGAATCTTCAGAGATTAAATCCAAGCTCATAAGCATATAGCACTGCAAGAGGAGTCAGAAAACAATGCTCACGACAAATACAGAAAGCTGTTTCCCAGCAAGCCTTTTGATTACTAAACATATAATCCATTGGTGTTTTTTGCTTTGGGATTTTTTTGTGGCTTTTTTTAAATCTGTTTGGAGGTTTTTTGCGTGTTTTGGGGGAGTGTTTATTTGTTTTGGGTGGGGTTTTCTTCCCTCAAAATTAAGAAAGCAAGATGTGCTGATGTGCTGACACTTTAACTGTGCTAATTACAATGATTACCATGGAACAGACACAAAACAATCTCCTTGACTGACTAATGAAAACTGCATGGTGCTTTAAGTCTATTCAAACCACTTTAAGCAAGCTTCTCTATCCAGATATTTTTGGTTTCCTCAACTTCTGTGCTTCACCCTGTAATTTTAAGTAGCATGTCTTAAAACAATCAAACACAAGTAAAAAGCTGTACAATGAAAGCATAAAGAGTCAAAAATGCTGCATTATAATACAATCACTGCTAACTTTATTGTGTTCTGAAAAAAAAAGTAGATAGATCAGTATTCAAAATAAAACACTTAATTCTCACCTAAAATGATTGACATTTGTTTTACTAAGGAATGAAAGCACAAATGAACCTGGTCTCCGATCACTCTCTCGAATAAGGTAACTTCCAGGTTTTCCTGCTTGTCGAAGACGTTCTTCTGCAATTGTTCTGTCCAGTTTTCCATGATACCACCTGAAAAAAGAGAGTAACAATGGGTGTCCTTAGAACTTAAGGCTTTCCTTTACTCTCACAAAATAGAACCATGAAAGGAAGAAAATCTTGCAGTCAAAGCCCATACAATTCCAAAATTTTGTTTCAAAGCTATCACATTGTTACAAGCTCAAACTTGTAGTTGACTTATTTCCAATAAACAGTATTTTTAACACACCAGAGTTTCTCAGATAACATTCTTTTCCCAAGGAACAACCCAAAGAGTCAGAGGCTCTACACATATCATCAGTTTTTATCTCCTCTCTAATTTGTTTACTTTGAATAAACAGAAACTGAGGTGACTGACCTGACTCGAAAGACTGTTGTGTTTTAAGCCTACACAGGTGTCAGTCCAGGCTGGGTATTTCAAAAGCACAAATGGAGAAGTGAATTCTATCAGACTGTTCTTCAGCTGACAGAAACACTGCTACAGCAAAGCCAGTAAAGAACTAGACAGCAGTCACCAGGCCACCATCCAGCCCCAAAACCACCTTTCCTAACCACAATGTGTACCCTATCAATGAAAAGTGAGTGCAGGTGCATAGCAAATCATAGACTACAAAATATGACGAAGGAAATCTTTAATCTTTGACTACCATTCAAGCATTCAATCACCTATCTCAGTTTATTTACACAGCCTTTGTCAGAGCACTTCTACTCCAAACGATCAAGTATAACTGTTTTTTTTACCAAGAAAGAAGTGATGGAGAGCAGTTTTCAAAGACAGACATTGGTCTCATTACCTTTATCAAGCCACAGCATGTTCCAGAGCTATTTATTACAATAATTCATTAGCTCCTCCACCTAATTTTGCTTGATTAAACCTTTAATTTTTACACGCAGAAACCATCAGCTTCAAAACAGCTGTTTCAGAAAATGTAAATACTTCACCATTTCAGATCATATACCATTTAGTTCTAACAGTTCACAGACTGTTTTGCAAGATTCACAAACGCACAATTTAGAAAATATGTAAATCATCTCTTGAACTAAAATATGCAAAAATATCAAGTATTTCACAGCATACAGCCTCAAAAAAATATTTAAAAGCTGAGCTGTTGATAAAATCTGAACAAGAGCAATTCTTTTCTACAAAATGGAAACAAAAGCTTTGAGAGCTTTTATCAGAACAAAACCTTGACAAACTAAACCAAAAACACAATTTCAACACTAGTAACAGCACAAGCATAGAGACTGTCTAACCTGGCAAAACTGGGTGCTTGCAAGTATTGCTCCCCTTTGCTTCTCTTCCTCACCGTGATCAAAACAAGTCAAACCAGTAGAAGCAGTGTTGTGTCTGTACATTGTTTAAAACATGAAACTGCTGCAGGCCTAGATATATTAGCAAGAGCCTGTGTCATTCCATTCCAGAGCAAAGCAGCCTTGTGAACAGAAACCTGTCATTCAAAAACTGTCTGCAAAGAAGTGGATCACACCTTCCCTAACAGAAGGGTCTTTTAGGAAATGAAGCAAAATCAAGACTGTTGATTCTGAAGTAACTAGGAGGAAATATTCTGTCTGTCAGCGTGCACAGCACAGCTGAAATTTGAGTGAGCTTGTTCTCAACACCTCTCAACTGGACATTGCTTTCCTGGTGTCTTGGTTTGAAAGACAGATATTTGCTAAAGAAAGGCAAGAACCCCTTTTTTTCTGAGATGGAGAATGCAACCCCCTTCCCTTCTAATTATTATAGCTGCAAATCAGAGGCTTTCAGGCAGAAGATATGGGGATAGGAATAACAGTTCTTTACTAATATATCTAACAAGGCAAACAGCAAAAACAACAACAGCTATAAAGATTGACAACAAAATACAACAGTATAGCTCAGTTCGAGTCGCTCTGGCCACAGGCCCACTCTCTCTGTGCTCAGTTACCAGTGCTGTGTGGGCAGGGCAAGTCCCGTGTAGCTGAAGAGGGCTGGGTGATTGCAGCAGCAGCCCAGGTGTGAGAGGGGGATGGAGGGGAGATTCCCTCCTCACGGTGTCAGTCATGGTGCTCAGCAGAGTGCCCTTGAGGTAGCAGGATGAAGCGGGAAGGCAGCAGTGCGATGTCTGACAGTAGGGAACGTGGCTCCTGGCGTTGGGACAGCAGGGAAGATGCTAGGTAGGAGCCCCGGCCATCTTCCTTCCACCCCACGAGCCAGCAAGCGAGCGAGAGCACGCACCCAGGCCCCTGTCCCACCTTTCCTTTTCCGGTCTCCCCTTATCCCCCACCCCCTGCGAGGGAAAAACTATTGCTACTAAGGTGTAGCCACAAATACTTAGCATAACAATGGAAAAAATTCCACAGAAAGAAAAGGGAACAATTCAACCCCCAACATCTGGACAGACCAACTTTCATGAAGTATAAAACTACTCCCCAGAGATTCAAGAAACTTCCCTGAGTACAAAACCAACATTCCATTTCACGAAATCTATTTGACACTAATAACAGGTTCACTGATCTTTTATTTGTTCTTATTCATCACTCACTTGAGGAAAATAATCTTAATTCTATTGAGAGACATATTGCATTACAATGCCAAACTTAAAGAAAGGCACAATTTTAAAATGGAGAAGTGGCAGTCTCGATAAGAATGCAAATTACCAATGAAAAATTTACAGAGTAAGGAGAAAGGCAGGGTGATATGGAAATAAAAGAATTTTTCTGTAAGGGACCAGGATTTCTAGCAACAATAGCACAAATTTAGGTGCTTCAATTTTCAGTCCAGAAGCTTCAAACAAAAGAGACACTCTCCTTGCTGCTGACAGCAATATATACAAGTATATCCCACATATTGGAGACCACAGTCTCTGAACCCTTGAACAGGCTATATATATCTTTTGTCCCATTCAACACTTTCATATCAAGTGTACCAGAAGACATTTATTACCTGGTAAAGCTGTTAAGGAAAGTTTTGTTTTCTAAAATAAAAATACTAAGTTAATTTCTGAGTGCAATTAAATTTAGTGTCACTAAGCCCATATGTTAACTTCTGATGGCTAAAGCCACTGTATTTTACAGCTCACTCTGCATTAGTGTAATATACCAAATTACTCTATACTGCTAGCCACAGAAATAAATATTGACAATAAATTTAATACAAACTACAGTAAAGCAGTCAATATTGAGCAATGATAAGAGAAAACTCAAGTGATATCCTCAGGAGAGCTCTGTAGCTTTCACACATCTTTAAAAAGACAGGATACACACTTAAGTGCAAACTTGTATAATACCATTAGAGCATGCAAAATGGTTGTCCAGAAATCACTGCATTTTTTCAGAGAGCAGAGTTTCAACAATAGATACAAAGTTTATTCAAGAAATATACAATCTAGGAGCACTGAAAGACATCACTGTCAGAAATGCATGTCTTATAACCCATCCTGCTATCAGCAGTATTCAGTATTACACAAAGATACACTCTGCAACTTATCATCATTATCTTCAAGGACTCTGATAGCAAACAGTAAAGACTATCTTACAAAACTGCAGTATTCAATCTCATTTAAGGATATTGACTAATCTAATGAGCACTAATGAAAGATTTTCAGATCTCATGCTGTACTATCAGTCACAAAGGAATATCCATCCAATAGTCAGTGCTATCCAAAGAAAATATAACAGAAATTAGTAAAATACAGAGCTAGCCATACTCCTAACTTCATCAGTAGAGCACAGAACACTGAAGAATACAAAGAGACTACCACAATTTCTGAACTGCAATAAAGTAACCCCCAGATCCTTTGGTTTTAAGCTCCAATCAGGTATCTAAGTGAAGCCTGAGCTCAGTATTTCTGCAAAAATACATCACAAGAAACCACCTCTCTGAGATTTCTAAGTCAAGATCTACAACTTAAATATTTTGCAATCAAAACAGCTTCAAGTTTAATGTTTTCAGTCAGAGGCAATGCTAACCATAGAGATTCTTAATGGATGCAAAAGGAATTGCTATGTATGGTGTACTCTAAGTCTCATGAAAGGAATTAAGGTTTGGATAGGAAGGTATCACATTAAAAACCTGCCTAGCTGTTCATAAATAAGTTGCCAAGTGACTGTGACTTACAAATGCCTACACTCAAAGCTCTAACTCACTATTACTTAGATGTATGTTCTCTATCATTGCCAAAGACAAGGCCCCTATAATTTCTCATCAGTCACCTCTGCTTGCTTGCCTAATCCTACCCTAGGAACACTTCTGTATTTCTAACATTAGCTTCTCATGTTTTTAAATACTGACAATCCACTACTTTCATTGTGTTTTGAGCAAACATAATTCAATGACATTCTGAATCACACTTAGTACTCTGACAATGCCGTTGCTGACATGCATTGAAGGAGAATAAGTAGCTCTGAAAGCGTATGTTATGAAATGATTTAACTATAAAATGTTCTATCAATTATAGATCACAACTTAGGTGAGTTTTTTTTCTGTGACCACCTGTTTAACTCATCTGCTTTAAAAAACTTGTGTAATTATTCTTTATATTGCTTGTAAGAGAATACCAATAAAAGGCTTCCATGTTTCAGAAAGCTGCCAAAACTGTGCATGAAAATACTCCCATCTGCCAGTTTATTTCAAAAGCAGCATGTTCAAAACTCCAACCTTATCTATCACAATTTAATTACAACAAGCAGACAGAACAAAGACACAACATCACAAAAAGCTTCTATATCCACATAAGCAACATACAGGTGCAGAGAGGACTGGTGCCTATACTACTGCCACAGTGAGTGGCTGACAACCATATGCAAGTCATGAACCTCATGGAATGAGCTACACTGCAGTCAGAGCTGTGATCTCTGGTCTACACACAAACAAAAGATCCCTGTATTTTCCCATGCTCCATGGAAGCTGCTGGGTAGTCACATCAGCCCCACTATGCCCAGCCAGCCCTTTCCACTGTGAGGAGGAATGCAGTTACACTGCATCCCTTTAGCAAGTTCACAGTATAGCTATACAGCTTCTGGCCCCCAACACAGCCCAAACACCACAAGGTCCACGCAAGGAAAAAGCCATTCACAAAGAAGTAGCAGATGGTGAATTTGCCATATGGAAGAAGGCAGCTGCTATTATGTGTGGAAGCACGTCACATTGTACAACCAAATCTTTATTTACATATTTCCTTTTTTCATGTGGGAAAAGCTTTGCTGCTCTACTGAATAATTTTGCTCTTACCATAACCTACAATTTTTTTCTTAGGGACACATAGTAGGTAAGGGAGAAGAGAATGCAAGAGGAAGTGCTGAAAGGGAGTAAAAGTGAGCTTCAGCAACTTAGTACAAATATAGATGCTGATAACAGCTGTAGATTTCTCTATTTCCATCTAAAAAAGCTACGGTGCACAGGAAAAACGGTCTTCAAATGCCACATCCACTTCACTCAAGGCTCTTCTCAGCTACACCATGGCGCTTCAAGAAAACATGTAGAAACAATGGAGAACTTGCAGAGCTCCTCTACATAGTTCAGACTCTGCCTTAGTGCCTTTTGCACATTAGAGATTTTTGTCACCACCTCAGACTATGAGCTCTGTTTCAATTAGAGGCAAAAGAGAGAAAAGATTACTTTGAATTGGGAAAATCTTCAGTATCAAAAGACACAAAAATCTCAAGGCATTTCATGAGGACAAAGGAGAAAAATTATACAACAAAATATCCTGAATTATTATTTTTGTCTTCTTATTCTAATGATGGTTAACATCAACCATCCTCCTCTCAAGCCTTCCAAGTGAAGATTGTCTTGTGGGGTGGATCATGGTCATGGGGATATCCCACAGTCATTAGTGCCAGAACTTGTCAATGTTTTCCCTCGGGTCCCCCACAGCTCAGAGAATATCACAAGAGGTGTAAACTCGGCCTGGAATCCTGTGCGGTGTGGGGCCAGGACTGCCCTTTCCATTCGGCAATCGAGGGAGAGGGGCCACATGGGTGACAGTGAGTGTGGCTGGCCTAAGATATTGCTACCCCGTGGTTTTCGGTAGTGCGACCAAAACGTCACTCCCTGCTGCAAGGGAGCCCGGAGCCAACGCCTGGGTGCTGCCAGAGGCCAGGGCCATCACCACGTGGGAAGGTCCCACTCTTGCATCAGAGTGGCCCTGCAGGCCACAAGACAGCAGCGCCTGCCCTCTCCCTGCCTCACCGGAGCCCGCTAGCGCCCTCTGACGGCTGCAATGCCGTCACTGCACCCGTCGCCCCATCGGATCACCTGCTTGCCCTGCCCGTCGTGGTCATAACCACACCAAAGGGAAAAAGTGGCACTCAACATGAGAAAATTTCGGGGGTGTTTGTTTGTTTGCTCTGAGATATATATATGTGTATATTATATATATATATCTCATCTAGAATTTGCTAGTAAAGAACTAGTAAAGCTAGTAAAGATTCCTTTTCCCATATTTTTGCCTGGAAGCCTCATAACTTTTGAAGTCACAGTAATTTGGAGGGAGGGGTTGTTTTTCCATTCTAGGAAGGTTTCCACCTTCTTTGGCAGATTATTTGTCTGGCAGATATTATTTTAAACCAAGACAAGATTCAATGCTCCTATTCACTGCTGAAGTTTCACTACAGTTTTACAGCTTCTCCCAGCCTAAACTGCACTCTTGGTTTTACTATTTTTATCCAGACCCTGCCTTTTATCACTCTATTTCCCATTTCTGTCATATCTGTAAGGTGTGCTACTGCCTTTATGCAACTTGTAGAGATAAGACTAAACTGTATTTCAGTTATATTTTACTACATTCATCTCCTTCTTCCATCTTGTTAGTTACTATTCAGTAGTCACCAACTTTTGACCAAGTCTTTGCAGTTCTCCACATCACAAAACTTTGCTACCAGAAAAAGATCTGCAAATATACTAGAATGGATGTACCTTTAGGATAAGCAGTTGAAATAAACTTCTAGCCAAGTAAGTGTTCTTTGTCCAGTGTGCATGACCCTGAATGTTACATACAGTTGTAGGAACATGAGGGCAAGATTTTCATCCCTTTTGCTTTCCTATGCATTTTTCTAAGAGGCACTTAAGCACATCCACGTACGCCTAAAAAAGACTCCTTCTGCTTTTCTTATCTGACTGTTCCAAAACCCCCAAAAATAGAATGGAAAAACTGAACTGTGCTGCGCTACAAGACTAGGAACCAGCCAACTAATATGGAAAGTCATCACCACGGGCACTCTTTGGCACGCTAGCTGTGTCAACCTGTTAACTGCGGGACACGCCTCTGCCTTGCACACACCTGCACAAAAAAGCCATTAAAACTCAGCAGAGTTTATGTCAGCTCTGAGCTAGAACTAAACAGATCAACCGAAAACCTCAGTATGTCTTACCAGAGAGACTATGAAAACATGAAATAGCAAGGTAAGTATACAGTAAAATGAATAATACATTTAAATAATTTCACAAAGAGCAAAAAATTTCTAAGTTTCAATTGCTGTAGCCAACAACGCCTAATAACTTTAGAAGAGACAGAGGTGTGACAACAGCATACTATCCAACACTGAGAAGAAGACTGACTGCCTATCTCATTTTCACAAGAATAACCAATAAGCAAGTGAAATACAGCTAAACTGTATTTATATGTATTTCATTATGTATTTATTATGTATTATTATTATGTATTTGTTAACTGTATTTTTACAGGAAAAACAGCTCTTGAAACAGCTGGCATTTTTCTTACTAAAGAGTCAGATTAGGAAATGAATTCTGGAACTCATTAAAGGCCTCAGCAAGAAACTTTCTATTTTTACATGCTAGGTATCTGTGCCCTCAGGTAAAAAATACACCTTTTTTTAAGTAATTAGTTCCGAAACAATGTCAATAGGGCTACATAAATGAGCAGATACTCTTGACAATAACTAAGATGTTGTTCAATTTGTCTGCCATTACCCTCATTAAATGTTCAAGAGGCTCTTTCATCTTCCTCCTCCTTGCACCTCATCCTCTAATCAAACACGGGTTTTGGTTTTGTTCTCCCCTCTCACCTCTTCCTGCAAGCTGGATTGTTTTGAGAGAGAGATGTGGCAAATCCACAGATAGATTAACTGCTTCTATAATGAGAAAACCTTGACAGTTTTTTACACACTAAAAATCAAATCCTCACCTGAATTGCGAACATTTGAACATGTTGAAATCATCTAACATGCAGTAGGAACAACGGTGCATATAAGCTAGAGTACAACCCATACAGAACAAATCTCACAGTGTAACATTAAAAAAATTGTGCATAAAACTGAGGAAAAAAAATCCCACCTGTTTCTAGACTGGAACATAGGTTGACATGATTGCTACAGAAGCACGGTAACATGCTGCTTTTAGAGGAATAAAGACATTTTTCTAGCATCCTTTTTGTTTTATTTTAAGGAATGGAAATAACAAAAAAATCTATAGATGCTTAGAAAGCACAAAAATCCATGCAAGTAAAAACTGAGGGAAAAAAAGTGGTTTGAATAAGATAATGCAAGCAATTCCTTCATGTTCAGTATTAGGCAAGTATCCAACCTTGAATCTTGTAACATGTCTAGGGCTAACTCTACTAACAGATGGCAATATTGAGAAGAAATTGATTGACTTACAATCATTCCTAAATTTTATAAACAGAAAATATAATGCCGTTTATCCATAAAATAACCATACAAAGCCTAATGAGCCATGAACAGAATTTCCTTTATACAGGTAATAATTCACATACAGATGCCTAATTTTACAGAAAGTAAGAAGTAGACTCAAAATAGTAACAATAAAAAAGATGAAAATTTCAGAGAAACATCTTACATAAATCTACACATAATTACCATATGATTCCTGACTTGATTTTCAAAAGTTGGCTAAACCTAGATGGTGATCATCCCACTACACCCAGCTGTGCAGCTGCAGCTGGAGTACTGTGTCCCGTTCTGGTCTACATAATCCAAGAAAGATGTGAACAGGCTGGAGACGATCCAAAGGAGGGACACTAAGATGAACAAAGGGCTAGAGAACCTGTCCCATGATGAATGAATGAGCTAGGCCTCTCCTCTCTGAAAAAGAAAAGGCTCAGGGGCATCTCATCACAATATTCCAGGAGTTAAAATCATTCACTGAACCAACCTCCCTCAGTAGGAAGAAAAACCTCATTGGAAGTTTTCAAGATGTGACTGGACAGGTTGCAAGATAATCTCAGTTATACTTCCTGTCCCCCAAAAGGTTGGGACATAAGAACTTTCAAGGTCTGTCCCAATCTGGGCTGATTTATGGTTCTATGAGTCTATATATTCCAACCCTGATGAAATTTTATACTCAAAACAAAACCACTAAGTATTAGCACTTGAGCATGAACAACTATTGCTATTTCAGTTTAGCAAAAAACAGAACACCAACAGAAAAAATTGGTATAGTGTGAAGATGGCCTGAAAAGCAGCTGAAAATACTGAAATTTGAACACAGAAATTCATTTTCTGGGTCTGATCTCCACAAGAATCAGATTGTAACTTGCCATAACACACTGTGTATGCTAAGTGTCCTGGAAACCTCAATACTCCTGAAATTCCTGAAATATGACTGAAGCTTTGAAATCAATCTAGCAACACTGGGTACATTAATTTGTACATGTGAATAATTGTAATAAAAACATACCTTAGATGGAAAAGCTAGGTATTTGAAGAAAATTATTAAATATTTAAGAGGGACTGTTAGCTACTTTAGGAAAACATTTTTAAAGGCAAATTCCTGAGCTTTTTCCAGAGAAATTAAGTTATGTGTATATACAGAAAGCAATGAAATATTCTTCTTGCCAACCTAAAAATTTCTTGTATTTTCATTCCTAATCTCTTCTATTAGCAACTGTCTTGACTTTATTCCTGACTAATTACAGTAAGAGTTTTCAGCAAATAGGTCCTGTAACATGGATCCTTACCTATGAACAGTATCTTCATACACATAGATAGAATCATTTGAGTTGAGATGACCACCGGGGATCATCTAGTTCAACCTTGCTCCCCCCTTCCACCCCCAGCTCAGGTAGGATCTGATCTGCTACATCTGGTTCCTCAGGGCTGTCTTCCATTGGGTCATTAATATCTTCAGCGATGGGGACTTCATGACCAATCTGAGCAATCTTTGTCACTGTTTGATCACCTTCACCATAAAAAAAACCCAAGCAGAACAACAAATAAACAAACAAAAGCATCCTGTTGTATTTAAATGGAAATTCAAGTTTTTCCATTTGTCGCCACTGCCTCTTGCCCTGTCAGCCTCACACCACTGAGACCAGTCTGGTACTCTCGTCTCAACCCTTCCCACACGATTTGTATACTCATATTTAAGACCCACTCAACTTCTCTTCTCCAGGCTCAACAGACCCAGATCTCTCTCTATCTCTTTATCTGACATATGATCCAGTCCCTTCATCACCTTGACAGCCTTGCACAGACCTGTCTGGAGTAACTCCATGACTGACGTGTCTCACCAGTGCTGAGCGGAGCACAGTGGAACGATCATCCCTTTTCAAGCTGCTGACAACACCCCTCTAAATGACACCCAAGACTCTGTCAGCCTTCTTTGCCACACAGGCACACTGCTGGCTTTGTTCACATCCTCATGCCCACGTGCTTCTCTGCAGAGCTGTTTTCCAGCTGTTTAGCCCCACCACGTGCTTGGGGTTACTACTCACCTGTGCCAGAGCTTTGTGTTTCCTTTGTTTAACTACACAATCTCCTGCTGCCCAATTCTCCAGCCTGTCCACATCACTTTCGATGTCAGCACAACTACCTGGTATTTCAGCTACTCCTCTTTCAGTTTTGTGTTACCTGTGAACTTGCTAAGGATGCATGCACTCTGTCCAAGCATCAAGGTTACAGCACTGGCCCCCAGAGGCATCCTAGGGAATAACCCCAGTAATCTGCCTCTATCTGGACTTTGGGCTGCTGATCACCATGCTCTGTTCCCACTCACTCGAACAGTTTTCAAAGCACTTCATGTCCATTTACCTAACCTGTACTCTATCAGTTTGTCTGTAAGGAGACTACGGAAGACAGTGCCCAAAGCTTTACTGAAGTTATGGTAAACTCTCTCCCTTTCTCTCCCAAGTCAATGACTCAAATCCATGCTGATTACTCCTCACCACCTTCAGCACTAAATATGATTTAAACTAATTTAGTAACAGAAACTTTTTTCTGCTCTATTACTATCAAGAGTGATAGAGTGGGAATTTTATATAAAAATAAAAACTCTTAAAGACCACCTTCAATCTTTAAATAGTAAACATAAGTAAATAAAGTAGATCAAGCATATAAACTCTGTCAAGCACTGTAACATTTTACCGGTACTAACCATACTCTAGAGGGACACTGAGAATCCAACCCTGCAATACTTACGTGCAGCACAAAGACTATGCTAAAACGAGATGCCTTCTCCTCCCTCCTACTGTGCCTATCAGCAAGACATATAACAAGATGCTTATTTTGTTTGGGATAACGATATGAAAGAAACTGGAAAACTACTACAGGAGTTTTATGAATTTATGCCCAAATCAAAATGTGGACTCCTATACTGAAGAGACCTAAGCCCTCACCAGAAAATTTGCGTTCCTCTTCCCTTCACAATCACAAAACGTATAGACAAAAAAGGCTGAAAAAACACAGCATGTTATTACACTTGCCCATCAGGTAGGCTAGTAGATGAACTGCCAAAGTCCCACACTGATACCACGGGACTCAATCTATAACACAAAATAAAAACTAAGTAAAGAGCGGGTCAAGAGACTCTAGTCACTGTTTACTGATGTTAACTAGAAATACTGACTAAACTACTGAAAAATCATCCTCAAACTTCTGGCTTCAAATGCTATCCTAATTTTATTTAACTGAAGTTTTCATTTACCTATGAACTAGCACACTCAGTTTACTTACTGTTAAACTTCCAGTAGCAGGTTAGGTACAATGTTGTTACACTGTGTTTAACCACACATTTAAGACAATACTTCTAACACCACACAAAGAGCCAGAAGTGGCACAGAGTACACTACCCACCAACTTCAGAAAAATAAGGTGTTCTCTTCCACACATAACAGGGACTGATGAAAATGAAAATTAAAGTATTAAATGCTAACTACATTAAGTGCTAAACAAAGAAACCTCATACAGTACAATCTATTGACATCACATTTCATTTTTCTTATACAGTACCTAACTGAACATACCAACATTACTTCCTCACAGTTCACAGTGCAACAGATTCATTTGTTAGTCTGGAAAAATGCCTTCTGCAATTATTCAGAAAAAAAATTTATGTGAGTTACAGAAACAAATGCAGAACTCTCAGCTTGCCACCTTGAACACTTATGTGAAGATACTAGAACTTCAGTCAATGACAAGGCAGAAAAACGTTCTACTTTATTGCAATCCACTCTTATTTAATATTTCTCTACCTGTCTTCATCTTCAGGGCTTTTTCTTATTATTATGTCGCCTGAACAAGCACCAAGAGTGACTGTAAGAATATATCTGCTTTGGTTAAGATTTGTTTTAACCAGACAGTATTTTGACAGCCTGTTTCATTTTGTGTGGTTGATCACTTTCAGACTTCAACTGACTTCCATTTCACACTGGTAAGCACTGCTCGAAAAAAAAGCATATGAAAATGCCAGTTTTGCTGTAATACTGGAATGGCTCCTGCCACATTAATGCAGCACTAGGATATAAAATAATTTTGTTAACTAAGATTTTAAATCAAATATATAACAGAATCAGCATTCATTAAATGCAAAGGCATTTCCTTGCATTATCTTAGCCTCTGCCACTGAGCTCTGTAAATGGGGCAGAAAGCAAGGGAAAAAATTACCTAAATAGAGTTGCCCGCTTTATTCCATAGTATCCTGTGCCTCCCAGCTAGCATTAAGCTGCAACATAAACACACCGCTCCTGTGCTCCATAGAATTGAAAACCCCCACATACAATGAACAGAGAAGCCTCAAGTTAGTTTCACTCCAGATCAAAGATTTTTAAAAATCAACCCTACTGGGAGATTTTCAGTTTGTGAATAAAGAGGTCTTATATGCTACTATCCTCCCACTGCCCGAATATTAGAGAATATACACTAAAAGAAGACATATCCCTGAGACCTCCCTGAACAAACTGTATTTATAATATCCTGATAGGAAGTGCAGAACCTGCATGTGCTTCATTTCCCATCTCTTTGTATTAGTTACTATGAAAGCCAGAACGACAGCTTTACACTATTTAAAAGGACACTGATGTTTAAAAAAGCATTTGTAACATATTTACAGCCTAAAACTTGGAAGACTAGGAACTCATATCTTGTCTAGTTTGTGTTTGAGTTTTCTTGTTTGCTTTGGGCTTGTTTTTTTTTTTTTAATTTGCAAAAAAAAGCTTGGAGGAGTGATAAAGTTGTGCCAAAGTTTATGCAGAATGTTTTATTTTATTCTTAGAAGTCTAACCTAAGATTGGAGTTTGAACTTGGAAAAACCAGCAGCAACATTTACCAGATATTTCTCTCTGGAGAGACAGTAGCCACTCAGGAAATTCTAAAATGCAATGTGCACCCATGGGAAGGCAAAGAAACCTAGTGAGTTGTAACTATTAGAAAAAAAGATAACATCTTTGCATTCTTATAGAGGAGAACAGTAATTTTGTATTATGGCAAGGCCAGAAGTGAAGAGCACTCTCAAATTTCAGATGTACACATAAGATATTTTAAGCAATGAAGACCAACAAAGCCATGTGACAGAACTGAGGAATTATCTATCAAGTCACCCTGAATTTCTTCTACAAAAACTGAGTAAGGAGGAAGTGCACAACGGCAGAGCGGACAATCACACTTAAATGGAACAGCAGTCCTGTAATCACATCCAACTGGAGAAATTTAATACAAATTTAAACTGAATGAGCAGTTAGTATTCTCAAAGACTCATATTGCAGCTTCCCTTATACATGATGACAGATTAATACTGATTTCTGGTTTTGGTAATAAATCAGGAGCTCAACACTATAGAAGCAAATGGTATAACTACAAAGAAAGGGCATTTCCAAGATAAAACAGCAGTACTGAAAGGACAGAATTTACTATTGACATATACCAATTTTATGACTTAACGAAAATGCTAAAAACTGAAGCTGCATAGCATAAATAAGAGATGAATGAAATGGGAAGAGGCTTCTAAATCATCAGACAACTTAAATATTTTATGGAAAAGTCACACACCAAGGATAAAAATTAAAAAGAAAAAGCTTAAGTATTTGGAAGTACAAACTTCTGAATCAAATCCTAAATTTGTTTTACTTCTTGTCTGCTTCAGTATTACATTCTTCAACAGAAGAACACTTAACTATGGAGCTATGCCCTAGTCCTGTGTAAGGTAAGTAGTCTTCTCAGCCAAAACAAAACCAGGACTGAAGTCTTCCTCCACCCCATACTCCTTGCCAGAAATCTTAACATCCTTTTCCGAAAGTTAACCGTGATGTTCGCCTATCATTACAGTATTGCACAAGACAATGTTTTTACTGAAAAATTCACTCAGAATTGTAGATGTAACAATTAATTTAGTATCAAAAACTGATTACTCCTGAATGATTACCCTGCTTTCCAAAAATATTGTAAAAAGCTTGATTTTTGGCTTTTTCCTAAGTCCTCTGAGGAACTTAGTCAGGTCTGACAGAAGCACTCTGAACTTTTCAGAGAGACAAACCAGAAAAGCAAAATCGTGTTCCTCACGTGCTTGGCACACAATCCTGAAGAAGTAACTTTGCTTTTTACATGCTTCCATTTCCCAGATTTCTTTCTAAACTGCCTAATCCTATTTCTAGCTCATTAGGGATTTCTACAAGTTTAAGACTATTCAAACACTGTCTTCAGAAAACAAGGCTTTAATGTTTACACACTTTCACACAAAGTTCAGAAACTAAAAAGATAAAGGACTGCTATGAAGCCTGTCAAGGTTAGAGAGATTAACTTTAAAAGAAATCCTCTAGTATTACCATTTTACGTCCTATTTAAAATCACAATGGCTTCTGAAATCCCTAAAGTATGTAACATAATGCAGAAGTTAACTCTGTCAGTCAAGTTATGAGAGAATATAAAGAAAGAACCCAAAATTCACACAGATTTTTAAGCTAACTTTATGACTTATCTATATATATATAAATTATCCTCTATACTTGTGAGAACTTCAGGAACAACATATTTATATATATGATACTAATTAAAAAATGTAAGCCTCTGAAACAATTTAGGTTTGGGAAGAATATGATACAGATATGGAAGAAAAGGTTTGTTTTCATAAATATATGAAAGTGAAGTGCTTTGCATAAATCTGCAGATTTCTACAGTGAAATCCAAAGGTTGTGTTTAGAGTACTTACTAATTACATGGACTCTATATAACATTATTTAATCTTATATTTCACCCAACATAAACTGCCTCCAGCGCAAGATTCCTTCTATTACCAGCACTGCAAGAATCCAAATTAACCTGATGTACAGATAAATACAATAAAACCTAACTATAAGTTTACAGTTTATTCCAAATGTCTCCTCTCTCCAAGCATAACCTAAATGAAAACAACTTTAAATTGGTTGAGCAGCAAGGCAGTTAAAACATTTATAAAAATATCCCTCTCTTAACACTTTTAAAATTAGAAATTATTTTAATTTATTTTAAATCCATTATTCAAGACTGCCTGAATATTTAAAGATCCAATATGTAGGCATTACTTTGGCTATGTTTCTATATCAAATGGAAAAGATAATAACCACCTTTTTTTTCAGCAGAAAGCAACGCAATACAAAATGATGACATCGTAAATAAAAGTATTTTATACCATGGATAGGGTTTTTATATCTATTTACAGAAATTAAGTTTATGGCTCTACTGAGAAGGGGCTACCAGTGACTAGAAGTGTCTTCCCAACAGGTAGTTTAAACCACAACCAGAATAGCTCACTCTTCCTGGCAGCCTGCAGTACTGCTACGAAAACTTGCAAAAAACTAACTCAACCGCCTTTTTCCCATGAGCTGATCCCACTCAGTACCGAAGTACCAGCTCCCGGTGAAGGGGAGCCCAACCTCGCTGCTGCCGCTGCTGACCCTCCGGGGTTGTGGGCGGGCTGCCCTCCGCAGACCCCGGGCAGTAACCCCGTGAAGAAAACTTCCTGCTGGAACGGAACCGGAGGAGGGAGAAAAGGTGAAGAGGTAGGACGCAGAACTTCTGCGAGACCTCCAGCGGAGTTTGACACCCACTTTCCCCGGCTAGCGCTGGAGGCCCGGCGGCGCAGTACCCACCCCGCACAAGGATTGAGGCGGGGACGCTGGGTACTCACTGATTGGTGGGGGGCGCGTTGAGCGGAATGGCCACCTCCTCTTCCTCGTACTCCGGCCCGTCCAGCGAATCTCCCTCGTCCACGGTCCCCAGCCCCCCGGCCAACGGGAGCGGGGGCGGCGGCAGCGGGGGGAAGCCGGGATCGGCAGACCCAGCGGATGCTGGAGGGGCTGGCCCTG